>BQNB010196618.1:0-11275 GCA_026074375.1 Tanacetum coccineum | reverse complement strand
AAAGTTTATGGATATATCACTTGTGATATTATACTTAGTGGTTAGGGGTTTAGGGTTTTTAGTATGGGGTTTAGTGGTTAGGGGTTTTTGGTATAGATTTTAAAGTTTATGTAGGGTTTTTGTTATAGGGTTTATTAGTTAGGGGTTTAATGTTTTTGGTATATATTCTAAAGTTTATGTATATATCACTTGTGATATTATACCTAGTAGTTAGGGGTTTAGGATTTTTGGTATAGGGTTTAATAGTTAGGGGTTTAGGGTTTTTGGTATATATTTTAAAGTTTATGTACCTAATGGTAGGCGTTTAGGGTTTTTTGTATAGGGTTTAGTGGTTAGGGATTTATGGTTTTTGGTATAGATTTTAAAGTTTATGTATATCACTTGTGATATTATACCTAGCAGTTAGGGGTTTAGGGTTTTTGGTATAAGATTTAGTGGTTAGGGGTTTAAGGTTTTGGGTATATGGTTTAGTGGTTAGGGAAGGGGGTTCAAGGTTTTTGCTATAGGGTTTAGCGGTTAGTGGTTTAGGGTTTTGGTATAGGGTTTTGGTATAGGGTTTGGTGTTTAGTTGTTTAAGTTTTTTGGTATAGGGCTTAGTGGTTAGGGGTTTAGGGTTTTTGGTATAGATTTTAAAGTTTATGTATATATCACTTGTGATATTATACCTAGCAGTTAGGGGTTTAGGGTTTAGGGTTTTTGGTATAAGGTTTAATGGTTAGGGGTTTTTGGTATAAGGTTTAGTGGTTAGGGAGGGGGTTCAAGGTTTTTGCTATAGGGTTTAGCGGTTAGTGGTTTAGGGTTTTGGTATAGGGTTTAGTGTTTAAGGTTTAGTGGTTAGGGGTTTAAGGTTTACGTATATACCACTTGTGATATTATACCTAGTGGTTCGGGTTTAGGGTTTTTGGTATAGGGTTTAGTGGTTAGGGGTTTTAAGGTTTTTGGCAAGGTTCTAAATAGCGCGCAGCGTTGCCATAGCGCGAAGCGTGGCCTCCACGTTACGAAACAGGCCAAGGCGTCGTCTCTAGGCGTGGCGTGCAATATAGCGTCATATAGCGTGATAGAGTGCGCTATAGCGCATAGCGTGGCAATTTTTTGAAGTGTTTAAGGGATTTTCTAAAATTTGAGATTTATGCTTGGATTTACTAATATTTTGGATTGATGCTTGAATTTAATAATATTTATTACTCATATTATTCTATACTATGATATAATCTACAAATCTATAAATATTTTTTGCCGCCTTAAGTCACGCCTTAAAAACGCCATGTCGCTACGCCTCACGCTAAAGCTTGAGGCTTGGCTATGCCGCTACGTTACGCTTCACGCTATTTATAACCTTGGTTTTTGGTATCATATCAGTGATACATAACGTATGAAAACGGAAGAAACCGTCTGAAAAATGTTGAAAACAGACAAACGTGTGAAAACATACAAAAATTGACAGAAATGTGTGAAAACAGACAAAAACGTAAAAAAAACAAACGAATACATAAGAAAACGGACTAAAACATTTGAAAACAAATGGAAACGTCTGAAAATGAACTAAAACAGACGAAAACATATGAAAAAGGACGAAAACGTGCGAAAACAAAAGAAAACGTGTGAAAACCTGCAAAAATGGATGAAAACCTGCGAAAATAGACAAAAACGCGCGAAATCAGACCGAAACACGCGGAGGCTGGCCGAAACGCGCGGAGGCTGGCCGAAACACGCGAAGGCTGACCGAAACACGCGGAGGCTGGCCGAAACGCGCGAACACTGGCCGAAACGCGCGAACGCTTGCCGAAATGCGCGAACGCTTGCCGAAACGCGAGAACGCTGGCTGAAACGCGCGAACGCTGGCTGAAACGCGCGAACGCTGGCCGAAACCCGCGAACGCTGGCCGAAACACGCAAACGGTGGCCAAAACGTGCGATCGCTGGTCGAAACGCGCGAAAAATAGCCGAAATGGGTGAAAGATGATCGAAACGCGCGAAAGCTGGCGTAAACCCGCGAAAGATGGCGTAAACGCGCGAAAGCTGACAAAAACACGCGAAAGCCGACGAAAACTCGCGAATGCCGACGAAAACGCGCGAAAGTCAACAAAAACGCGCGAATGCCGGTGAAAGCGCGTGAATGCCGGCGAAAACGCGTGAATGCCAGCGAAAACGCGGGAATGCCGGCGAAACGCGCGAATACCGGCGAAAACGCGCGGATGCCGGCGAAAACGCGCGAAAGCCGGCGAAAATGCACAAAGCCGACGAAAACGCGCAAATGCGGACGAAAGCGTAAGAAAATGTCCAAAACGGACGAAAACATGTAAAAACAAAAGAAAACATGCCAAAGCGGACGAAAACAGAAGAAAAAGTGTGAAAACGGACGAAAACGTGCGAAAACGGACGAAAACTTGCGAAAACGAAAGAAATCGTGCGAGAACATAAGAAAACGTGCAAGAAAGTCTAAAAAAACGAAAACGAGCAAAAACGTGCGAAAATAGACGAAAACACGCGAAAGCGTACGAAAACGTGCGAAAGCGGACGGAAACGTATGAAAATGTACAAAAACGTATAAGAACGTAAAAAACTTAAAAAAACGTAAAAAAAACATAAAAAAACGTAAAAATAACGTAAAAAGTGTAAAATGTAAAAAAAAATACATACAAAATGTCAAAAAGGTTAATTAATTGCAATTTGGGCAATATTTGCCAACTTTACAAATAATGAGGCAGTGGTTAGTGTGAGTTTTAATAAATTTACACTTTTGGTCCCTCCATGTTTTTTTAATCTTAAATCTTGTCTTTTTAATCTAATGAAATAGATTGTCTAGATTTGTCCCTTGGTATGTAGGGAGAAACTAGTATGCAAAATAACCTACCTCATTGAATATAAGAGATTAAAAAAGTTATTTTTGTAAAATATGTCATAAAATATATTACTAAACAAAACTTATATATTAAGAGTATCTCGGAGTTCCGGTGGGCTGCAATATGTCTCGGTGTGCTAACTGGGATTCGGTCATAACCAAATTTTCTTCCAAGCTTTCCCTTTGGAAAGCTAGATTGGTTTATGTCGGCGGCCGACTCTCTCTTATAAAATCTGTCCTTAACAGCCTTCCTACTTACTTTATGTCAATCTACAGGGTTCCTGTTTCCATATGTTCTAAATTGGAGTCCATGCGAAACTAGTTCTTTATTGGTAGCAAGATAGGCGAGAAGAAAATGACTTGGGTGAGTTGGAATAAATGCCTCACTAGCAGGAATTCAGGTGGTCTCGGCATTGGTAGTATTCATGCTCTTCTTTTGTTTAAATGGATATGGTGTTTCATGCAAAACTCTACTGATCTTTGGGCTAGGGTGATTAAGGTGATTCTTGGTAATAATGGAGGTATTCATGTTGATTTCTTGCACTCTCCTATTCAAGGTACATGGAGTGGTATTCTCTCAATGATTAATTCTCTAAAGCTTAAAGGAATGGACTTTATGTCTCTTTGTACTCGCAAAGTTGTAAATGACGCTTCGATTCGTTTTTGGGATGACATTTGGTGTGGGTCTCAACCTCTCAAATGTGTCTTCCCGCGCATTCATATGCTTGAAAATGATAAAGGATGCCACGTTGTCAACCGAATTTCTTCTCATGACTGGAGTTCTTTTCTTAGGAGAAATTCGCGAGGTGGTATTGAAGCTTCCCAATTAATGGACTTGCAACATCTTATTCGAGATGTTGTGCTTACTGATAAAGGCGATTCTTGGATATGGTCCCCTAATTTTTCCAAAGGTTATACCGTTGCTTCAGGTCACCATTTAATTGACAAGCATACTCTTGAGGTCAGCCCTAACGCAACACGCTAGAATCGAAATATTCCCATAAAGGTTAATGTTTTTTATGAAGATTGTTGCTTAACAAGCTTCCATCTAGGGTAAACTTGGATAAGAAAGGTATTGATGTTGACTCGCTTTTATGTCCCATATGTCACGAAGATGTAGAAACAGTTAATCATCTCTTCTTTACTTGTGATTTGGCTAAGGACTTGTGGGCGTTGTTGGCTAGATGGTGGGAGCTAGATATTCCTTTTTGCACGAGCATTTCAGAATGGTTTGAGTGGCTTGATTCTTTGTCCATTTCTCATAAGGCGCAGGTGTTTGTTGAAGGAGTGGGAGGGACTCTTTTGTGGTCTATTTGGTCTTTCCGCAACCGGTTGGTCTTCTCCAATAATCCTCCTAAAAAGGCGTTGATCTGGGATAGTATGGTTTCTCAATCGTTCTTATGGTTTTCTTCTAGAAATCCTTGTTTTAAATTTAATTGAGTAGGTTGGTTGCAAAACCCTATAGCTACTATAGCCTCTTTGTAATTGTTTCTAGCTTTTGCTAGTTTAATAAAATACCGTCGTTAAAAAAAAGTCACTTATTTTTTAAAAGTAATCATAATACTCTAATAAGGTAATGTGCCAAACACGCCCATAAGCCCATGGAATTAGCTTAAACAAACACCTTCTCAATAATAGAAACAGTGTTTCAAGTCTGATAAAACTTTATTTTTTATTTATAAATGTT
This sequence comes from Tanacetum coccineum, assembly GCA_026074375.1. NCBI lineage: Eukaryota > Viridiplantae > Streptophyta > Magnoliopsida > Asterales > Asteraceae > Tanacetum > Tanacetum coccineum. The sequence continues at coordinate 6,747 of BQNB010196618.1, read as the reverse complement.
GCATGACCAAGTTAGAGGTGTTTGCACTTAGCAATAATTGAAATCGAAACTTCATAAGTTTTAGTAAAATGATAATTAGAAATTTTATCAATAAGTCACCCTCGGTGGTTAATTGATTGGAGTCTTTGTACCTAGTATAATACTTGTGCAAGGTAACGAGGACCAAATAACAAGATAATGTGAATAGGTTGGTTGGTTTGAAAAAATGAGTTATACCTAAGATTTAGGAACATGATAAGCAACTATATCACATTCATTTGAGCATTGATATTGCCTTGCCAAATCCCTTAAAGATAATACAAATGAGATTTAAGGTTGTCAATATTATTATGTATTACGGTTAAAAATAAGGAAACAACTTTGTAGTAAACAATACTAGACGATTATTCGTGGATAGCAGCGATGGTGTATATTAACGTTAATTTATTTGTGCATTTCTTTTATGTATATACATGAGAGAGAGTAAGTAAGTGTGAAAAAAATTAGCGATTTAAATTGTCATTAGTTCTACAAATTTATAATATACTGCATTGCTTTTTATAAGGTATTTTTGTTTAATAACAGTATTTATTTTTTAAGTTTTAAGCAAATGTATTCTCTTTATATGTAGTAGAGATGAATAGTTTTAAAAAAATTAAAATTTCAAACTAAGGAAATATTCAAACTAATCAAGATGAATACGTGATATTTTTAGATCACAAATGTTGCATTAAGTTTGGAAATAAATTAATGAAATAAAAGGAAAAATTATTAATTGATTAGCTAGCAACTATTTGTTGGGATTTTATAAACTAGTAAACCAGTTACTACGAGTACGCAGCGAATGATCTAGTTTGATATTAAGAATTAACACACAAATAAAGCAAGTAATACTAACCTTTATGTTTAATGACAAAAGTCAATAAACGAGAATCTTGATCTTGAAATCTTTAGTGATTAAATTACCACATCTACGGTTGTTCATACAACACGTCAAACAAGCACGCAACAATGCTAGTCGTAACTTCACGAGCTTCAAACACCAAGTGTATGCTTCTTTTATCTTGAACCGAAAACCAAACAACCTTTGTAGTACCGAAAATCTCCCACTCTATGTAGTACCGAAAATCTTAAGAAATTCTAGTTAGGGTTTGTATCGAATTCGATAATAGAGGAAAACCAAGAACCCGAAAAACCCTAAGATGGATTTTCTGGTTGTCGAACTAAAGGGAAAACCAAAACAGAAAATAAGAAAATCAAGTATTGCTTGTTCTTGTGCTTTGCTGAATGAAACAATCGAAAAGAGATTTTATACATGCATATTATTTCCATGCGTCTGCATGCATGTGACTTTCATATAAATACTGCTCTAATCTCACCTTAACTACTACTGCGCTTAAAGACGATTCAAATATAATGTATCTTTTCATTCGGTAAGGGTTTTTAAAGGGAATGAGATTGCTCGAACTGACTTTTGTAGTATATCATTAGTCTGGTGTGTCCGTGGTTTTGTGATGAAATATTAAGGCTAGGGGTGGGTGTTTACATAGGCACCAAATTCTAGTTCTAGCTCACTCAATTCCTTATCACAATACAACTCTCATCCCCTATCTCCTAAATTAATTCCAAAACCCCCTTCTAAAAGCTTATAGGGTCAGTCAACAAGTGGGACCCACAAAGTTCGGGTTTTGTCAATTTTAGTCATTTCTGTTTATATTTAAATACTCGTTAAGTTAGTTATAAAATCATAACGGTAACTAAAGGTTATTTAAAATATTTCGTGAAGCATATTAAACTTTTAATAATAAACAAATATATATTAAATTTTTAATAAACGTACTCTTCGTGTCTTAACGTGTGTGCCCCCAATAGGCTCACGTACTTCTTAGTCGTATAACATGCGTATCCGACTCCCACATCCCAACAGCTCCCATTTGGGAGTAGGAGTAGCATACTCTATTTATACCAGTAATGGAAACGTCTAGCAACACTCTCATTGCCATAAACTAGAAATACTTGAGATATTATTTCAAGAAAAACACTCTCAGCACAATGGTTATGTATTACTTGCTATTATCATCCTTTTGTTATAGATATCGTTAAACCATGGATATGGATCCTAACTGATTCCATGTAGTTTAACTATTTAGTTTCTCGTTATAGAAGTTAATTTAGATATACCAAATGTAATTAAGAATCATTTTAAATTACCCTTTGGGTACGGCCATACAATTATCTGATTAATTCTAGAGAGGCGCCAATGGTATCATACTGCAATTAGACAATTGGAGGAACAAATTCTTTATTGACTACAAGTGTTGTGGATGCTGCTTCACATCACTTCCAAGAATAGCCTTTATAACTACCTTTTTCAGGATAGCGTTTGACTTATAATTAAAAAGTGATATCCACACATGCAGAACTTGTTTGTATCTCAAGTCTAAGGATGACTTATTTAACCATTTTCGATATCTTACTCATGACAAGGATCCAAAAGTAAATATTCAAAGGTTGGGGTGTCCAATATGCATCCCTTGTGAATAACATGTGAGTTTGGTGGGAACAATCCACAGATTCAAAATGTATAACCAAACACTCACATTTGTCTTAATGTAACAATATTCCCATATTGTTAACCGACAATGGACATATTTAGAATAATAAAATTATTCAAGGATTAAACATGCAAATATAGAACACAGTAGTATAAATGAAAACGATCATACCAGGTATGTCAATTCATTATTTAAATACAATTGCTTTTAGTTTCATTATCCAAATACTAAAAGATATGCATAAGACTAATTAGTAAGTTGAAAGCCAATGTTTCCAACATGCTCAACTCTTTTTGTACAAGAAAGCTAAATAGTCATCTGAGTAAACTTTCTGAATACTTTTTTCAAATTTACAAATTGTGAAGGATTTGAATGATATGATGAGTGTCTTATCGCACATGTGCATACTATTGCAAGTGTCATAGTATGGAAATGTCACAATACTTTTTTGGTGTATTTGAAGTCAACAACATACCTATCTAAGATAGTCATTTTTACAGTTTCTTAAAATGTAAAGTATTCTCATTCTTCAATGTGTATTGCAACAATGCTCTTAGCTGAGCATATCTAGTTAGCAAATTTATCATAAATGATGAAATCCTAATTTAACTAGGATTTATTATCCTCTAGCATCAGTGTATACAAACAACACTATGCCTTATATAATTCGTAAACGTTCGTTTTAACAATCATCTAAATACTCTCAATTAGTTCATATCGTTTTAACAATCATCTAAATACACCGATCACTTTTCAATTACATTTGTTGAACCCAATTTACAACCAACTTTCCTCATCTTATATAAGATCATCAGTATCAACGACAATGGAAATAGCAAAATGCTCGTCTGCCAGCCTTAAACTATGAATTTTTCATGAGTCAAGAACTTTGAGGTAGTAGATATCTTTGAAACTTTGTTAACAAAGTGCCGTCTGCCAACCCTGCAAAAAAATCAAATTCTACTATTAATATAAATTACGTCAACATTAAAATGTTTCCAAAAATACATTTACGTCCACATGTCACAAAAAGGATCCAAGTTATTCGTATCTCTCTTTGAACTTAACCTACCATGATATAATTGTAAGAATCACTAAAAAGTCTATCCTTATTCATGATGTAGCAACAAAAACACATCACAAAATGTGAATTACATATTTAATTTGAAAATGGAAATATATTTTTGTACCTATTCTTCGCATGTGTTATTGTAGCTATTCATCACATGTGTTGTTAATCCTAAAAATAAACATTCTTGAATATTAATAATTTTTGCTGGACATTTAGTGAAACTGTGGGAATCGGGTCATATTTGGAAATGGGTTTCAACATTAAATGTTTGTAAAAACTTTGACCTATTCAAGTGGTTAGATAAAATGGGTGGTTTCAACATTAAATGTTTGTAACCATTTTGACCTATTAAATTGGCGATTTTAACATTAAATATTTGTAACAACTTTGACCTATTCAAATGAAAGATTTGACCGCATTAAATGACCATGTTTAAGTTGGTCATGTAACCACTAATTCCTACAATTAAGGAGACTAATTATGGAAGAGATTAATGGGCTCATTAATCTCTCATCATTTCCATTGACCAGAGTTTGAGTAAATCTCCTATAAATAAGGATCACAACTGCATGGAAAAATACACAAAAAACATAAACACTTAGAAGCGAAGGGTTCTTGATTTGTGCCTAAAACAAGAACAAGCACTTGGTTTTATCCCAATGAGGTATTCGCGTAACCCATGCATAGGGTCGAATAATCTTCTTTGTAAAGTGATTACACTACTTCAAGTGATATCCGTTAACCCTCATTGGTAATTAGCTAGGCATTGATTATCTTTACCTTGTTCTGGGCTCACTAATAAACCAACACCCTTTAATGGTCATTTACTATCTACTTTTAAATTAATATAGTGTTAGCCTTAAAATATGAAGACTAATACGGAATTATAATAGTTTACTATAGGCGTGACGCATAAGGACTAATAATGTTTAGTTATGATAGATAGATGTCACAAGGCCTATAAATACCCTCCTAGACTTCACTAGGAGGGTGAGGATAACATTTGTATCATCTCACAAGTGTGTGTGCTCTCCCTTCTCTCTAAGACACACACATATCATTCCTTTTATCTCAATATAATAAACATGGTTCTCATTTATTTCATCCTCCCTGACCTTCGGATCATCATAGTGTAGTGAATATTTCATGTTAACAATTGGCATCAGAGCTAACCAGGGGCGTTTCGTGTTTGATGTTTGCTTATTTAGGGTATTCGTGGGTGTATATTGCTTATTTAGGCTTATTTTTAAGCCAAAAGCCATGGTTTGGTTTGGCTTTGCTTATTTCATCAAAAGTTTCAAACTTTCCTTGTTTGTAGATTTTTGATGAATAGTTTTCGTGGCTTATTGTTGTGTGTACAACTTATTTAAGCTTATTTCAAGTTTATAAACAGGCCACTCATTTTTAGGGTTTTATGGCTTATTTTCAAAAAAGCATAAACCTTTTCTTGTCAAAATTGTCCCTATATTATATGAGTTGTATATTCTGGCTTATTTGTGTCTATCTGAGCTTATTTGAGCTTATCTATGGCTTATTGTCGTGGATATAAGCAAGAAGAAGCAAAAGGATGATTTTTGTACCTGCATGAAAAGTACGTGCGGTTTGGCGTTGTACAGGCGATTTGAGCTCCTAGTTCACGCGATTTGACGAATGTAATAGGCGGTTTGATATGGGAATCGAGTGATTTGAGTTAGGTACTAGGCGGTTTGACATGCAAGTCACGCGGTTTGATCACCATGCAGGTGATTTGAGCTGAGCTTGTGCTACGTGGTTTGACATGCTATAAGGTGATTTGAGTTTGTAAATCCCGTGATTTGACCTTCCATATCAAGCGATTTGAGCTATGTAACTAGGCGTTTTGAGCTTGTACACGATTTGATTAGGTCAGGTGATTTGACAGCTTTAAAACACACGGTTTAGCTATAAGCTCGCGATTTGACTAAGGGTTTGGCGGTTTGATATGTTATCCCGCGATTGAGCTTACAAGGCGGTTTGATCCAAGTGATTTGACCTAGCTTATCACATGGTTTGACTTGAGGTTGAAGATGACATAAGGTTAAAATTTGACGGGTGATGACATCAAATAACATTACTTTTATAGCATCATTTATCCTAATAAAATTACCCACTTTTATATAATTATTGCAAGAATTGTTACTTAATTGCTTAAAGTTATTAATTGCAGTAATTATGGAGTACATTATGAAGACAAGCTAAAATGCGCGCATTTTTGAGCTTAAACGAATATATTTGAAGATTGCTTATTCTGACTACATACGCCGTATCCAGCAAAGATGATACAGCGTATCTGCGCCTGGATTTCACAAGAAACCGTGTATGCTCAAGACCCAATATGCAGTATCCAGCTGGACAACAGTCAAAGAGCCTGCAGTTAATGTGATTGACGACAGTTAATATGATTGATTGTGAGTGTGGTGCGTACTCCAAGGAATTCCACCAATACGCGTATTGACCTCATTCAATACGACGCATCTGCTCATTTTTAGAGACTATAAATAGAAGACTCAAAAACAAGTTTTTAGTGTGCTTAATCATATTCTTTATACCATAAACAAAAAGGTCGATTTTCTGAAGAGAAGAAGAGCAGCCATGGTCAAGCATCGATACATAATTCCATAAAAGACACCGTGTAATTCTTGTACTCAAATAATCATTAAATTGTTGGCATCATTCATTTAACTCAGTTAGTTTACCTTGGTTGTTTGATTATTTCTACATTATTACAATGGTTATGGGCTAATACCCTTGGGTATTAGCCATTTTATTGAAGATTCAATGTTTGGTTTGTTTAATCCTGATTGCTTAATTTATCGTTGTCTATTTAATTATGTTTATTATTTCATACTTGTTTATGTGCTTGAGTATGCGACCCATCATTCAATTGGGTCTAGTGATACTGACCAAGTGATCTATATATCTGGACTAATAGAATCACAAATAATGTCCTATCTTTACCAATTGCTTAAGGGAATAAGTTATACTAGCAGGTGACCTTTTATAGCGTTCTTCTTCTTTTGGTAAAGACTCGGACAGTGGACTACCAGTATATAAAATATCGTCAAGCAGTAAGTGGGTAAAGTCCTGATGGGCCAGGGTTTAACAAGATCACCTTTGTTTTAA
>BQNB010196616.1:0-11275 GCA_026074375.1 Tanacetum coccineum | reverse complement strand
GTTTAACGGTATTTGAACAAAGGAATGATTATAGCAAGACATAAAAATAACCATGCTACTGAGAATGTTTATGAAACTTGATCTCAGACACTTCTAGTTTTAAAACGAATGTGAGTGTTGCTAGACGTTTCCGTCGTTAGTGTATAGGTTGTCTGCTACTCCAACTCCCAAGTGGGAGCTGTTGGATTATGTGAGTTGGACTAGCTCGAACACAACTAGAAGTGTGTGAGCCTATTGGGGGCACACACGAAAAACATTTAGAGCACGCTTGTTACTTCACGGAAAGATTCGAAAATGAACCATTTGGACAATAAATGATCAAGACAAGAACTTATGGTGTCCTTGCTAATATGGCCGGTCATAATGTGGTTCTAAGGGAGTGTCTTGGTTCATTGAATGTTGGAGATAAGAAAAGGAACTACATGATAAGTTTTTGAAGTGTTTTGATAAGGTTAAAACTTATGGTTTCAATCCTTATCAAGAGTAGGGTTTTGAGGTTATATAAACCCTCTCCCCTAGCTCTTTGGGTCGTCCATGATACACCACAAACACTCAAAAAGCTGTCATTCATTCTCCTAATCTCTAAACAGCCGAAATCATTAAACCTTATAAAACAGTTTTGATTTTCGGTTGTCCCTATACCATTCAGGCCATTTTCGGTTAACTATTTTGAGGGTAATCAAGTGTGGTTTGATTCCAGATCTGATCCAGTAGGTATAGAACGTTGGTTTACGTATTGTCAAGGTCTGACTATCATTGGATTCGAGCTAGGGTTTGTGGAACTCATTTTCGGTGGTACTGTAGCAGGGGTACAACCGAATTCGGTTAAACTCCTAGTTTACCATTTTGATTTTTGGTTCAGATCCAAGGAGGGTTTTGGCGATCGTTTTTCAGCGGTTTTATGATACAAAGGTTGTATTGGATTGTACGTGAAGTGGGGCTAGCATCCGGGTGTGCTCGTTTGACGTGTTTGTGTGAGTTCCCGTAGAGGTGACAATTTAGTCACTAGTTTCGATTATTCGGGTTCAATTATTTGCGGGTGGCTACAAGGGTATGCTCCTATTAACCCTTTTACATTCCTTATGTGTTTTATATGTATGTTAATTGATTATACTAGACTAGATCTATCCGCTGCGTACTCGTAAGAGTTAATGGTTAACTTGATTGTTAAATTCCAACAGCAACGACATCATTGTGTGTGGTATCAACCCTTACCTACAAAACCAAAGATTATAACTATAAGTAAATAGGTATCAGTTTCAAGTATGTGCGATTATTTTACATATAAGATATTGTCACATATTGAGATGCATCATATCCATAAAATGTTTTAGCTAAAAAGACGATACACAAATAAATAGCCCTTTTTTTACAAAATGCATACCGAAGCTGTTGTATATTATTATTACTGACGCAATATTGAAGATAGAAACTTGGGGATAAGTACATTACCATAGCGCCTATACACAGGATTTCATTGTATTTTCCTGATTTTCCAAGCTTTTCAGCAACGAAACTGATCTCAAAACTACCAGGAACCCATATGACCTTATAAATTTAAACAAAAGAGTTCAGTATATAACGCCAATGATAAACCAAATCAGAGATAATACTTAAAAATTGCTATCAGTAATAATCATCAATAAAATAGAAGATAAATGCATACATCAATATTTTCTTCCCTAATTGTATTTATCAAATGTGTCCAAAGCATCGTTCAACAAAGGCCTTATCAAAATTTCATTAAACTTGCTAGCACCTGCATCATCAAAGGTAGTTATACATAACAGAATGTTAAGCAATATCAACTGCAGACGAAGTATTTATACATCAGTTAGGGTTTCAACCAAGTCTTAATATTTTTTAAATAAAATACCTCAACAAAATGGAGACCATGACTGTTGTATAACTGGACATGAATACAACATAAGCATAAGTAATCTTTTGGCACCAAAAAACCCCAAACTTGAAACCCTAACTCTTGTATGAACTCTAAAATTGAAATTGTAACCCTTGCACGATGATTAACGGCAATTCAATCATTAGGCACAAAAGAAAAACCCAAAAAATTAACCCCAACCATCGCTTGATAATCTCATCTATGTGTGTACGTTGACGAAGGTTCGAGCATCGGTATAGATTACAGTTTACAAAAAAATTAAAGAATTGAGGTGGGAGATGTAGCAAGATTGGTGAGAAGAAAGGGACGGTGCAATTTCTTTATTTTAAAGAAAAATGGGAAGGATGAAGATGGTTCGGGAACGCACAAAAGGAAAAGTAATAAAGAAAAGGAAAAAAAGGTCCAAGACAATTAGGCCAGAAGAATTAGCTTGTGCTACCAAGTTGATTGTCATGCTTCTGTACATAATTTTGTCACATTTATGTGTACAGTAACCCATATAGTTTATAAGTCTATGCCAGCCAAAATTAGAACACGTGCATTTGGTTTGACCTCTCTGGCATACTCAGGCCTTGCTCACACACTCATAGCGAATTTTATACATAGGTCAGAAATCTACTGTTAATTTCTTCGCACTTTCTGTTTTGGGGACTTAACATCGAGATCTCCTGGTTAACCTCGACCCGAGGCATAAGATAAGACCCAATATATCTTTGACATACACATCACTATAATGCGAATTACTCAATGATCATTAGTCTTATAAATCTAAGAGTTGCATTCCATGCAATTAACCAGACTCGTACGCTATATCCTCTGCCATACTTGTTTCACAACGTTGGTTAGACCCTTCTGCTAAAAAGTAAGGGAGGATCATTTGGATCTTCAGATCTTACTAGTAATTAAATTGGGATTCAGTTAATTCCCTTTAAGAATTTAATTATCGACAATACAAATATTTGACACTTTTTCTAATATGTAGACTGACAAACCTCGTCAGCTAACGCATTTCGGTCTTACAGAGGCTTTTCGAGAAGCAAAAACTGATTGGACCTAACTTTATTGATTGGTAATCGACAACTAGGATCTGTCTACTATCAATTGACAGGATAAGTTAAATTACCTAGAGCAACCACTTCCTCCTGCTACTGTTGCTCCTGCGGGTCAGCAAGTTACTCCTGAAATCCTTGCAGCTCATACTGCTTGGGTTAAAGGATCAAAAAAGATTGCTGAACTCATGCTCATGACCATGGAGCTAGAGATCCAACAAAATCTAGAAAACCCTCCATTTGCTAATTGACTCTATGTAAAAGGAGTTTAAAAGTAAAACTCGTTTGCCCAGCAAGCAAGCAGGAACTTCTTCAGTCATCTACGCGAGATTTTCCATTCTATATGCAAACTCTAGACTAGAAGACATTCGATTCGCTCGTATGTTCTAAAAATGAAGGGCTATATTGACAATCAAGAGCATTTGGGGTACCCCGTGATACTTGGCCTTGCAGTGTGTCTAATTCTAATCGGTCTACGCAAGGAATTTGATGGGTTTATGTAGAATTATAATATGCATAGCCTGGGGAAGACAGTTAACGAGTTGCATGCTACACCACTACTGCTCCATGACCAAACTTTTCCAAAAAACAACGCTCCAACTCTACATGCTATTCGAGCGGGTACAACAGTCTAGAAAGGTAAAAAGCACAACAAAACCCAACCCCAAATGGCTGAGCCAGTGGACAAAATCAAGGAAATGGGAACAATAAGCACGCTTATGCTCCCAAGCCAAGATTCCCCCTCCACCCAAGAAGGGAAGATCCGGTAAACGGACCCAATCTGTCATGTAGTGTGGTGAGACAGGACACTGGAAGAGAACTGTCCTCAGTACTTAGGCCGAGTGGCTGAAGAGAAAAAGAACGCAGCCTCTCGGACGGTGGTTCCAAGGATCTTTCGCTATAGAACTAAATACTTTCCTTAATAGATCATGTGATCTATGACAACTGGTTTGTGTTACTCATATTTTGTAACTACAACGCAGTGATCCAAAGGGCAAGTAGAAACTGAAGCCGAGGCTCTAGCTTCTACGTAGGCAATACAGTCAACGTGAAGCTGGGAGCAATTGGCAACTTTGATTATCTCTCCCTAGCGGATTAGTTATTGTTTGGAACATTGTCATTATATGCTCCTTCTATTACTAGATGGAGTAATTTTAGTTTCCCGTTATGACGAAGATAGTTTATCATCGTTATACCCATGAATAATACAATTCAAGTTTCTAGAAAACATGGTTTAATTTTTTTTTAGTGCCCTATCCCAAGGGATGTATTTTTGAAATTGAGTTCGTCTATCTAATTTCTTATGCAAATGATAGTTTCTATATAGTACTGTAAGCAACAAAAGAGCTAAGCAGACTTAACGACTCTGCTCTCTTCTGTGGCATTTCGTCGTCTTGGACACATCAGCCAAGAAACGCATTAAAACAGTTGCAACACGATGGACATCTCAATTCAACTGACCTTCAGGCTTTTGAAAAATGCGTTCCTTGTAATGTCTGGAAAGATGCAAGAAAACCTTACACACATAAGAGAAAGGGCAAGAGAACTTACTTAGACTAAAATACGACCGATGTAATGTGGCTCAATTAAGATCACTTCAAGGCAAGAGCAAACAACTTCGTCCACTTTCACGTGACGACTTTAGTCGTTACGGTATGCTTTACTTTGTTAAAGCATAAACATTAAGTGTTAGAAACTTTCAAAGTTGTTTCAAAAGGAAGTAGATAAATCAACTCTGCGTAAGGAACATAAAATCGCTACGTTCTGATTGTGAGGGGCGGAATATATACATCAAGACGTTTTTTGGATCATCTAACGCGATCATATGAATATCGCCCATCCGAACTCCCATACGCTCCACAACACAATGGTGAGAGTGTACGGCAGAGGAGAAACAAATCCATACTACACACTAATGGTCTTCGATCATGATGATTCAAACAACTCGTTCAAAGTCCTTTGGATTATGCTCTTGAACTGGTTGCATCGCATTCTCTTAATATGGTTCCAACTAAGAGGTTGAAAAGACACCACATACGAAGTATGGCAATGGGCAAGCCCTTAAGCTGTCTTCTAACTTAAAAGTTCTGGGGTTCGTAAGGCACTGTTAAGCGAGATATACTCTTACAATCCGACGTTAGAACCCAGGTCTATTAGTATATCTTCATAGAATATCCAAAGGAAACAAAGGGATAAATTCATTCTACTTCCTACACCAAAACAAAGTCCTTATTGCTCGGAATGTTGAAACACACCTCCCCCTTCAAAATAGTCTTATCAAATCAAAAGCAAGTGCAGGTCTGATGATCTAGAAATGGATGAACCTCAGAGTGATAATCCTTCCCATCATAAGTAGGTCCAAACAAGGACACGAATCCCACAGATCGAATGCGTGTTTAATATATCGATGCTGAGGAACATGAGTTAGGGATCTCGGTGAACCCGCAACTATAAACTGCATTGTTAGACCTAGTTGATACATATAGCTCTAATGCCATGAATGAGGAAATGAGCAATCCATGAAAGACAACGAAGTTTGGGTCTTAGTTGAACTTCCTCCTAATGGCAAAACGTTGGTATCAAGTGGCTCTTTAAGAAACAAGACCGGGCACATGATGGAGAGCTGATACACACCTTTAAAGCTCGTACTTGTGGCGAAGGCTAATACTCAAACACCTAGGGAATGATTACTGAGGAAACCTTTTCATCTGTTGCAGACATTAGCGCGCTATTAGGATGTCTATAGCCATAGCTGCGACTATGACTATGAGATTTTGGCAAATGGATGTCAAAACAGGCCTTCCTCATGGATATCTCAATGACAGAGTTTTGCATGTAGCAACCTAAAGGTTTTTTCAATCCAAAATATCCAAACCGAATATTGCAAATCTTCTGAAACTTTCCTTTAATGGGCATTAAGCAAGCTCAAGGCAATGGAACAAGTGTTTTGATGATGAAAAAAAAAATTGGTTTCATCAAATGCTGATGAGCCATGTGATATAATCTAAAAGCTAGAAGGAGTATATGTCACTCTTTTCCTATATTGTATGTCGACGACATATAAATCATGGGAAACAAGCATTCCAATGTTACACAGAGGTAAAACCTATCTTAGAAGATGTTTTGCCATGAACGATTTAGGTGAAGCGCAATAAATCTAGGGACAATCTAGATCTACAAGATAGGATCACACGGTTGATTGGCTTATGTCAAAAGTGCTTATCTCGAGAAAATCTTAAAGCGATTTCACATGGAGAATTCCAAACGTGGAAGTATCCCCATGCAAGAAAAGCTTAGATTAAGTAAATCACAAGATGCCTCTACACCTGCTGAATTAAAGCGGATGCAAAACGTTCCATATGCCTTGGCTGTGGGTTCTATTATGTATGCTAGTAGATGTCTACTCGCCCGATGTTGCGTTCCGCATCAGAACTAACAAGCCGATCTTAACAAAATCCCAGTGATCTTCCCACTGGACTACTGTTAAGAACATTCTAAAGTATCTCAGGAATACTAAAGATATGTTTCTTGTTTACGAAGGTGATATAAAATAAGAGCTCAAGGTGTTCTCTACACTGCTGCTGGATGATCTGACGATGCTGAATGACCTCAAGTCTCAGACTGGATTATGTTTTCGTTTTCAATAGAGTGCTGTTTGATTGGATAGAGTGCCAAGCAAAGCATTTTCGCTACTTCATCTACAGAAGCTGATATATTGTTGCCTTTGATGCTTCTAACAGGAAGCCGTATGGTAGGAAATTCATTTCTGGTCTCGGTGTTGTTCCCACCATTGACAAAAAACCCCACATTAATATATATTGTGCGATAATACGGGATGAGAAATCGCTAGGCTAAAGAATCTGGAATCACTAAAGGTGCTAGACATTTTCATGCCAAAGTTCACTACCTTCGTGAAGTTATTGATAATATTGGTGATTCATAAAAGTTAGAAAAAGTTCACAAAGGGGGGATCAGGGGCGGGGATTGACTCTTAGCCGATTCGTGAGTCTACAAAGCTTGGCTTTTCCAAAGATCATCGGAACTTACTAGAATATTATAATGCCTTCCAGCTAGTATCTCCTGTAAAATCTGTGTTTATTTCAGTCATTTTGGATAATTGAGGGACTTGTACAAGATAATTCTTAATTTCGAATGAATAAAGATACGAGAGTATTTGTTATCATTCATATAACAATTGTTTTATCCTATATTTCACATATTTAATCCTTGAATTACTTTTTCATTCACAAATATGTCCATTGTCGGTTAACAGTATGGGAGTATTGTTACATAGGTAAAATGAGTGTGACATATTCTTTGAATATTCCTGACTGGATTATCCCGCCAAACTCATATGTTACTCACAAGGGATGCATATTGGACACCCCAACCTTCGAAAATTACTTTATGGATCCGTTGTCATAAGTAAAATTTCGAAAATGGTTAGTTAAGTCTCTGAAGAACTTAGAATACAAACAAGTTCTGGTATGATGTGGATATCACCTTCATTAATTCAAATTATCAAACAATATCCTGCAAAATGGATATTATAAAGGACTATTATTGGAAGTGATGTGAAGCAGTATCCACAACACTTGTATTTACAAAGAACATATTGTTCCCTCTATCTTTGATATTGCAGAATAATTCCTTGGCGCCTTCTCCAGAATAATCAAGATAATTGTTTGGCCGAACCAAGGGTAATGCAACTGATTCTTGATTACATTTTGGTATATCTGTATTAATTCTATAACGTGAATCTAAATAGTAAAACTATATGGAAATGAGTTAGGTATCCATATCTACGGTTAAACGGTATTTGAACAAAGGAATGATTAGATATGCAAGAGATAGAAAAAATAACCATTAGCTACTGAGTAATGTTTATGAAACTTGATCTCAGACACTTCTAGTTTTAAAACGAATGTGAGTGTTGCTAGACGTTTCCGTCGTTAGTGTATAGGTTGTCTGCTACTCCAACTCCCAAGTAGGAGCTATTGGATTATGTGAGTTGGACTAGCTCGAACACAACTAGAAGTGTGTGAGCCTATTGGGGGCACACACGAAAAACATTTAGAGCACGCTTGTTACTTCACAAACAACGATTCGATAAATGCAACCAATTGGACAATAAATGTATCACAGACAAGAACCATAAAGTGTCCTTGCTAATATGGCCGGTCATAATGTGGTTCTAAAGGAGTGTCTTGGTTCATTGAATGTTGGAGATAAGAAAAGGAACTACATGATAAGTTTTTGAAGTGTTTTGATAAGGTTAAAACTTAGTGGTTTCGAATTCCATAACAAGAGTAGGGTTTTGAGGTATATAACACCCTCATCCCCAAGCTCTTTTGAGGTACACGTTACCATGATACAACACAAAACACTTCAACAAGCTGTCATTACTTATCACTAATCACACTAAACAGCCAAATCCATATTAAACACCTTGATAACTTACAGTTTCTTCGCATTAACGTGGCAATTGTCTCCCTATACCATTCAGAGCCAATTCTTTTCGCGGTCTCTAACAATTACTTGAGGTAATCAATTCTGCGTGTTTGCATTTCATGATACTGATTCTCAGTAGTTACTAGAACGTTGGATGTTATCGATTGTCTCAAGGTACTAGACACTAACATACGATAATACGAGCTAGGGGTTTGAGGACACTTCACTTTTTCGGTGGTACTGAGTTACAGGGGTCAACAACATCGCGAATTCGGTTAAATCTCTCCTAGTTTACCATTTACAATTTTATTGATCTCAGATTCCATAGTAACGGGTTTTGAGCGCGATCGTTTTACTTCTCAGAAACGGTTTCTTTCGACATACTAAAAGAGTTGTATTTGATTATAACGTAGAAGTTGGGGCTAGCATCCTGGTTGTGATCTCGTCTTGACGTGTTTGTCTGTGAGTTCCGAGATTATGACATTACTAGGTCTACTAGTTTCGCCGACTCATTATTCGGTACTTCAATCTTTGCGTCGTTCTGTCACACAAGGTATGCTCCTATAACCCTTTTCTCTATTCCTCACATGATGTTTTATTTTGTATGTTCGACTTGATTATACTCCTTACCATCCTGTCTTTGCGTACTCTGTAAGAGTTAATAGATACTTCAACCTTGAATTTGCTTAAATTCCAACAGCATACTGACATCATTGGTGGTGTATCTCAACTCTACCCTACAAACCAAGATTATAACTATATAGTAATAGGCACAGTTCGTAAGAGTCGATATTATTTTACAATATAAGTCTATCGATGTCTATTGAGCATGCATCTATCCATAAAAAATTTTTAGCTACTATAAACAAGTACTGTATTACACTAAACACTAAACATAAAACCCCTTTTTTTTTACACAAAATGTCATACCGAAGCTGGTTGTATATATTGTTACTGACAATTGCAGATATTGCAAGATAGAAACTTGGGATATACTATACAGTACATTCTTAGCGCCAATACAATCATGATTTCATTGTATTTTCCTGATTTTCCAAGCTTTTCAGCAACCAAACTGATCTCAGAACTACCAGGAACCCATATGACCTTATAAATTTAAACACAAAAGATTTCAGATCTATAAACGCCGATGATACACCAAATCAAAGATAATACCTTAAAAATGCTATCAGTAATAATCTCAATTCTCTAATAGAGAAATGCATACATCAATATTTTCATCCTAATTGTAAATATTACAAAATGTGTCCAAAGCATTCGTTCAACAACAAGGCCTGTCCAAAATTTTCATTAAACCTTTGCTACCCTGCATCATCAAAAGTATAATACATAACTAGACTATGTTTAAGCAAATATCAACTGCAGACGAAGTATTTATACAATCAGTTAGGGTATCAAATCAAAACCAAGGTCTTTAATATTTTTTCCAATAAAATACCTCAAAAAAATGGAGACCATGACTGTTTGTATAACTGGACATGAATACAAACATAAGCATACTAATCTTTTCGCACCAAAAACCCCAAACATGAAACGCCTAACTCTACAGTATTGAACTTCAAAATATGAAATTGTCACTACACTTCAGTCGATGAATCTAATCGGGCAATTCCAATCTCATTAGCACAAAAGAAAAACACAAAATTAACTCCCAACCATCGCTTGATCATCTCATCTATGTGTGACTTTACGAAGTTCGAGCATCTGGTCATAGTCCATACAGTTTACAAAAAAATTAACAGAATTGTAGTGGGAGATGTAAGAAGATTGGGTGAGAAAAAGGGACAGTGCAATTTTTACTTTCTATCTTCTCACAGAAAAATGGGAAAGATTAAGATGGTTCGGGAACGCACAAAAGGAAAAAGTATTAAGAAAAGGAAAAAAAAAGGTACCAAGACATTAGTGCCAAACAAATTAAGCCCAATCGGAAAGAAAACCCATCGGAGAAGAAAATAACCCACACCTAATACGACGTCATCATCACGACTTTTAGTTTATTGTCTAATAATTCAATATACTATCTTATTTTTAATTAAAAAATATAGAATTTTCTTCAATATGTTATCGTGATAGAATAATTTTTTGGTGTGTTGTATTAAATAATCAATGTACATTCTCTTTAAGATTAGGGCAAACCTTTATTAATAAAATACAAGCTTAAGGACTTTAATTGGTCCATGTTTTTGTCCCCTTTGTTTGCAATATTTATTAGTTGTATGTTAAATTGAATTTAGGGTAAATTACACTGTTGGTCTCCAAGGTTCACCTCGTTTGCGGATTCAGTCTCTTGTTTTAAAAATCGGTGGAAATGGTCCCGAAAGTGGTCATTTTGGTGTGTGTTTGGTCCCAAGGGATGAACGATCGTTAAGTCGCTTCGTTAGTGATGGGTACTATTGTAATTTCGCATAAAAAGTATTATAGTGCACCCTTGGTCCCTAACTATAATTTTTTTTGTGCACGTGTACACTCCCATCACATCAGCATTTATTATTTTTACTATTCACCTCACTTACACCTCTCATCCCTATCATTTCACAAGATTATTCCCGC
The DNA here is from genome assembly GCA_026074375.1 of Tanacetum coccineum. Classification (NCBI taxonomy): domain Eukaryota; kingdom Viridiplantae; phylum Streptophyta; class Magnoliopsida; order Asterales; family Asteraceae; genus Tanacetum; species Tanacetum coccineum. Next base: position 304 of record BQNB010196616.1, on the reverse strand, counting down.
CCGAATCATATTCCAACTCTCTCACAAATCACTCACACAGACATACCTACAGTCTATTTCTTCGATCAAACCCCACATGCAATGGTGTTAGCGGACCACACGGGATGGAAGCTCCGCCGTCGATAGTGGACGGGCACCACCGAGCAACTCATCGAACAACTCTAATCGACTTATGGTAATGATTTGAAGCGCTTTTGCTCAAAGTTAATTTTTTTTACAAATGTAGTGTTCTTTACTTGTTTTATTGTCGATTTATGAAGTTAGGGTTTGATTTTGATTTTCAGATAATGCACCCAATATGTTT
>BQNB010196614.1:0-11275 GCA_026074375.1 Tanacetum coccineum | reverse complement strand
ACCAAAACCACAACTCAATCACTAATAGATGAACACGCATCACGGATTGATATCAAATACTCATATAAGATCACATAAGCACATAATTATAACACATAATAATACTTTAGTCAACTCTAATGGTTTGACTAACCTGCTCAAGTCACGGTTGGCATAGTCTCCCCTCGTTAGGGAAATATCGTCCCGAAATTTAATCGTTTCTACTGTTAACAATTTTACTTACCCACACGAGAGTACAAATAGCAGCATAACAACTATAAGCGAAGAGAACATCCAACTATATGAGTCTCGCCCATCCTCGAGGAAACTCGTCAAAAACCTTAAGTTGTATAACAACTTGATCCATAACTCAACCCTGCAACTCATCAAACAAGAACTGTCTTGAAATTAAGTTATGTGTTGTTACAAAGCTTTCAATGGTTTTTTTTTTTGAAAGAAAATTGTGCCCCTCAAATTTAGGATTAAAATATTAATATTTCCAATATAAACAAACTTTAACCAAAACACCCTCCATAACATGTTAAGGGTGCCCTAAAAAGGTAAATGCCAAGTAACCCCTAATGAATCTAAGCTTTTAACCTTTAGTACTTCTACCCAATGATAGCTACATGCCTCAACCCCGAGCAAGTGGTGGAATACCTAAGTAATTTTTAAATGAAAAATCCCCTTTAAAACCTCGGCTCGAGTTATTTTCCAATGGACTTTAAAATTATCAAGAATCCTAACTCCACTGTTCAAACTTTTTTAAAACCTCACGATCGATAATCTCAACAAGGTCCTTTCAAACAAAACGAAGAAGTTTTTTTTTGTCCCCCTTACCCCCTTTAATTCTTTCTTACAAAAGGCCACGCGTTTCAAAGAGAAATTACAACGCCAAAGTTACTTCCTTTAAATTTGAAACACATTAAGTACACTAGACTTTAATTATTGAGAAGACAAATCTAATAATAGGCCTAAGGAACCGATCCCCTTCCAAATGATCTCAAAAAAAAATGGTCCACCCTACATACCTTGGGGTGCAAAACATGCTTTTTTTGTTCTTTTCCCAACCACACTATAAATATATACCCTTAAAATAAAAATAACCTTTTTCCCAAGACGACACTTTTAGTATTCCACTTTTTTAAATCACCAAACTTTCAAAACCCTAAACTGTTTTTTTTACGCCATATTGCCCCAAACATAGCAAAATTTTTGGCAATCTCTAAAGCCTCGCTATTGGAGCCTTTCCCTTAATCCCAATATCAAACTTTATCAAAACAAAAAATAAAAAAAAAAAAATCAGTTTGTCCCACCTCTTGTTATACCAATTCAATTCTGGTCCAATCAACTGAACCTGAACTTTCTTCCCTCTATCTACATTCAATTTTCAAGCCCACCTTAGAACGGGTTTTTTGACCTACATTTCCTTACCATACAGTGCTTTTTAAACCAGAGCACATGATCGAATACTCGAATGATAAACTAATTATTTTATAAGAAAAAATTTAGCTTAAAACCGGTAAGGTTGAATTATCCCCAAACTGCCCACCAAATCCCCCCCGTAATCCACTCAACGCGCTTTATTTAAACATATCCACTAATAATTGACTGTATTGTAACGGCTTGTACTTTTGTCCCATTACCGTACCCCTAAAGGATTATAAATCCCGTACTCCCACCATAGTCTAATTCGCGTTTCCCCTACAAGGCTATATTCTGTGTAAATATTTCTTTCTAAGAAAAAACCCTTGAAGTAAATCTTCCTTCTATCCATGATCCTGAAGAAGATTGACCAATTCGCACATCCCAATGCCCTGCTACTTCCCCATCAGTCAAATATAAGGAAGCCCATAGCTAACTATCCTCCATCTTGTAGTTCTACATCCCTCCGTAATGGCCAGAAAATAGCTGACTTTATCGTCAGTCTATCCGACTATTTACCCCCAATTCCCCGTAATCAACCCCACTACTTTGGATAAATCTCGGCAAAACCTTGTAATAAACTCCATAAGTATTATTTTCTATCCTATTTTCTACACAAAATCGGTATATCTCTTAACTGTTTGCCCAAATAGACCACCCCCGAAAAAGGTAATTGATGTTTTCAACCCAAGCATTCCCACCCTTTAAACAAGTCAAACCCAATTGCTTTAACAAAAATGTACGCAATAACCTTCTTCATTCACCAAAAACCTACCATACTATATCCCTCCCTAAGAGGGATCAAATAGTACGTCCCATAACCCCGCTCCCGGATGTAAACCAAAGTAACTTTGAATGCATTTGAGTCCTTGTTCATAATATTTTCCCCTTAACAAATCACCTTATCCAATGGGAACCTAGATAAAAATACATTACCTTCCATCTTCCTTCCTTTCCCTTTTCCAATAAAGTTTTGGTCCTGGGGGCCCACATAACCATTTTTGCTGTCCTCGCGTTTCTCCTAACCATGGACCGCCTTACCTTGAGCAAAAAAACCAATTACCATATCCCTTACACTTGAACCCTATTAGTCCCCTAAGACATAAGGCGCGTAACTAATCACCCCACCCCACGGTCTTGGTTTTCATAATTTCCCTCTCCCTTTCTACATTAATGCATCAGCCTACTTAACATTCGTTAGAATTTTCCTCGGATGGTTTAAAAAACAATAATAAACGGGATTCCCTACCTCACGTGTCAAAATTACAACTTAAACTATTTTCAATCCCATCTTTTTGGGTTTGAACGCATTATTTCAAAACTCCCTCCTCTGATTCGAATATGTGTTTGGAAGACTCTTAATGAATCCAGTTAATGAAGACCATTTTATTTTCCACCCACCCCCGTTACAAGTAATATGGCCTCCAGTCTTAAGAGCAAAACACTAACTGCTCCTAAAATTAATCTATAGTCCCCTGTGTTAGTAAATAATTTTTTCTCAATGAAAATATCCTTTAATTTGGTCGTGGAAAAATGCCAATAGGCGGTAAACCTTCCCCTCCTTTGGCATGAGTTAAAACAAACAAAAACCTACTCCTTGGATTTTGACGCGTCGCAAGTTAAACTACAAAGTGCTTTTCCCCTGGTCCCCATCAGGCAATGAAACAATATTGGTGCATTATACGAAAATTGTCCCCCTTCAATAGTCTGTATAAGCTTTTCTTCATGTTGTCCCTTCCCTAACTTCCCAATAACTTCCCCGCATTTGTTCTTCGCGTTTAAAGTAAAAAGCCCAAGGGGTTTTTTTTTTTAGGCAAATCCTAGAAAAAAAAAAAAAAAAAAAAATTAAAGAAAAAAAAAATTCACGATGAAAAAAGAACCGTCGATAGTAAAAACCACTGCCAATCCAAGAGGAACGATCATTTCCTCGGATGGCGTTTCCCTAGTTAGGTACTGTTTTTATTAAAATTCTTTAATACCCCCCCTTTCGTTTGCCCTTCTATCTTATACTAGAGCCCCACGTAAAAATAATCCAGTTGCCTTTGTTAACCACATTGAATTTGAGAAAACCGCAAATTTCTTGTAAAAGCCAGAAAATTCATACAATAGGACCAACTAAGGCCCCAAACAAACCCTTCTCCATCCTTTTTTCAGCAGCTCAACACCAACCTTCAAAATGAAACCTCGTGATGCCCCCCCTCCCCTTTAGAAACTTTGGAGATAGATTCCAAGATATCAATCCGATAAAACACAATGAAAAACTTGTCCCTAAACAACGGCTTTGCACCACGAACCCGGGTTTTTCTATCAAGTCCAATGAAAAACACCCGTATTGGGCAATTGGGTTAAAAACCCCCAAAAGGCATAACCGTAAAAAAACATCAAAGTAGTCCATTACGCATGCCCCTACAAATGTACCGTCCTTGAGAAATAAATCTTCCCTCCATGGGTAAAAAACTCCCTCTTTCTTTCACCCTCAACTGACGATAACCAGATTCCGAGAGATTTATCCACTCCCTATTATTAAAAACATAACACGCCCCACGAAAACCGTTTCAATTGATCCCTAGAGACCAAAAGATTTTTGATCCCCTGAGGAGATTCCCATGGTGGTCAAGCCCTTAGTACCAACTCTCTCGATAGAGTCCTAAAATGCCACATTTTGAAATGAACCGTCCTTCGTTCTTGAATAAACACCCTAATGCCCACCCTGGCGTCCCACCCCCACCGGGAGAGTGACTTTGGTCAAATAAAAACGTATTATCCCCAAACCCGATATCCCCTACCTTATAAGGGTTTTTACGAACTATCCCCCAAATAGGGTTAGCAAACGAAATAATCGAAATCAAAGGCTAGAACACCATCTTAAAGGATTCACATTATGCAAAATAGATGCCGAAAATAAAATGTCCAATAAGAAAAATTCATTAAAAAGAAAGGACAGAAATATATCTGATAACCCGAAGAAAAAAACCGAAAACGGAAAAGAATCAGAACAAAGCGTAACCACATAAAAGGTACCCATAACGAAAATAATGAATACGTATCAAAAGAATTGATAAATACGAAAGGATAGAATTATTTTTTATACCAATAATCGAACGTTACCCCCCTCCGAAAGAACCAACTTAATACTATTTTATAAAAATTCAAATTTTTTAAAAATAATAAAAGAAGAAGTCGTTTTTTAAATATAAAAACATTATTTTAAATTTTAAATATAAAAATCATTTTAAATCTTAAAATCGTCTTGAATACAATTTTTATAAAAATTCACTTTAAACATGGTTGTTATAGAATAAATCTAGAGACAGTTATTTAATGGTGTATCGCATCTTATCATTTTGAATCATTTTAAACATACTTTTCATAATAAAAATAAAAATTATTAACCATAAAAAAAACAGTTTCGTATCTTATTTGTAAAGACCATTTTAAACATATCTTATTCATAAATATCATTTTAAACATAGTATTGACAGTCAACCTGTATCACATCGTTTTATAAAAATCATTGTAAACATAGTTTTCATAAAGAGACATTAACATAAAAGCGACGTCATAACGTATTCATAAGATCATTTTAAAAATAGTTTTTCCCCAAACACCATCAAGATATACTTCAAAAGGATTTTCATAATTCGACATCAATATAATTATATTACTCAAACAAAGGACATCGTTATACCAAAAAGGATTGTATAATACCGTAAAGACTTTAACATAATTTTATTGTTTGAAAGCGAAAGAAAATACCGGGAACCATATAGTCAGACTAACAGAGAAGCGAACACGCACAAGAGAAATTCGTACAAAGACATTACGAACCAAAAGGGAAGAACATGAAGACTCATCCGTACTCACGATCAAAAGAACAACCATTGAAAAGTCTCGGTACTAACATGTCGCAGCATGTTACCAAAACCAAAAGATATATAAAGAATAGAGTAATGACCCGTACTAATATGTTAGGAACAATTAGTGCTTAAAAGAAAATTTTGGTACTTATACGAGTAATCAATACAACGAAAGAACCAATGAAACGTACCAATATCTAAAAAAGCAGATCTGAACAACCAATATTCACCAATACGCCGAATAGAAACGTTAAATCATCCATACCGACATGGTACAAACAAGGAATGCTAAAATGAGGGTTATATATCCGAGCAAATATTCGAGCAGACGAAAAAACACAATAATCGTAATAATAGTTGTAATAAGAGGTATCCAATATATTCTTAATCGTTAGGCAGAAAGGAAACTTGTTGACTACACAACTAAGACCAATAAAATCGCACATTAGTTAAGAGAAGAATCCTCTAACTATACAACTATCCTTATCATGAACGCACATATCACAACATCTTACACTACCACCTTACAAACAAACACCGATCAATGCAATCATGGTCACAAGTCTACGTGTGTAATGCCTTTATAATTATGTTAGCCACCCATAATTATAAGTGCATCCTTTCACACGTGTACTTGCTTTCAAGACTACACATCTCAATGATAACGCATATATGCACATATACCACATTGCACCTCTTACTTGACTCTACAAAACGATGCTCCATCAAGCAATATTTATTTATATAAAGGTAAAATTGAAAACGACAATAAGAAAATGATGGTCTCGAAGCGCCCAAAATACATAATATCCGAAAGAAATAATCGATAGCAACGTGTCAAGGTAAAATACAGGATAAACTTATGCTGGGCCTCGCTTGAGTTTGACTTTGCTTTTGCAAGAGTCACCCGAGTTCGCGGGTCTAGGCCTGCTACGAGCATCCGACAAGAGATCTGAGTCGGCCTCCTTCTCCGACTCTTCTAACTAACCTTCCTCATTCGGTTCCTCGAGAGGCTCCTCCTCAATTTGCTCCTCTTCAAGATCTTCTGATATCGGGTAGCTCGTGGGTTGAAATAAAACTCAGAAAAATGCAGAAAAACAAAATGCCTAGATAGCTAAACACATAGATCCTATTATAAAGCTATATGAAGGACTCCTAGGTTATAGTCAAGGTCAAACCACCTACTTCTCTATAACCAATGGCTCTGATACCAATCTGTCACACCTCGCCAAGGCGAAAACACGAGGCGTAAAAAGATAGGCATCATCACAACACATTGATGTCAACAATAGAGAATGTCTACAAAGCTAAAATGGACACAAAGTGTCATGACAATACCAAACACAAGAAAAAGGAGTCTTGTATTGAGGTAAAAGAGTCACTCCAATACAAAGACATAACGAAATAATCCAAAACCTAAAACAATCATAGAATCAATTCAAAACAAACACGAAATGAAAACTAGGGAAACTCCGCATGCAAGCCTACGGTCTCACTAGCCAATCTTCCTAACTTCACTTTCCTCATGATGCTCACCTGAAAATGATGCTTAAAACGTCAACAATAATGTTGGTGAGAGTCATAGGTTTTAGACACGCAATAATACTCGCTTTTACTGTGATTATCAAAACAAAGGAGGACAATAATGAACTATCATGAACTTATGCTAGCATGCAACCAAAATCAAATCAACATATCCACAAACATAATTTCCCATTCGGGCTTAGAATAGCTGGCACTATAAGCAACCAAGCTCACCACGAATGTATCACACATCATATCACATTGGGTAGGCATACCCATCCGATCCCATAACCAACACAATATGGGTAGGCGTACCCCTCCGATCCAATAAACATGAAGCATGAGGTAGGCGTACCTCTTCCGATCCCAAATAACACATGTATCACATAGTCATATAATAGCCATATAATGTCCAAAAGCAATTTAAAACACATAATCACATCGATAAAACATTTCAAAACATATTTTGCATCATTTCCATCCCAATAAAAACATAAAAATGGGACTATGAAACTCACCTGATGCACAGCTACTTCACAATATCCTTGCAATTAACTAAACACAAATAAAACTCATGTTACACGCAATTAGGCTAAATATCTAAGACGATGTAACAATCAATTGATGGAATACTAAGTTTATTATGATTACAAACCCTTTACCATACACCCCATAACTCACTTATACTCTAAATACCTTTAATCATTCATTCTAGTTTTCCAATTTTTTGGCAGAATTTTGTAGTCACTTTATGACCACAAATAAAATACTAAATCACCAAATTGACTTTTCCCTTTCATTCCCTACCTTCCCAATGGGTTATGAACTACTGTGATTTTTTAGAAAAAATAATATTGAGCCTAACTATTTTATAAAAATTCAACATCACAAAGTACTCAAATTCGGATCTAAACGCACACCAAAAACTTTGATTTTTCCAAAAATACTTAGACAATGAATTAGGACTTGTGCTTTGAACTGAAGTTAATAGACACATAAAATATGACCTCTGATTTTTGGCTAACCTCAATTCAACTTTTAAATAGGGGTTTTACTCCCCGAAATCAGGCCTAAATCTGACCCGAATTTACTGTTTTGATAACTTTTCTTGCAAAAATTATTTGACTAACTTCCCGACCTCAAAACCTTTCGAGGTCGGACTTTTTGGAAGTAGACTCTTTGAACTTTAATTTAGGCACACGAATCATCCCAAAATTCGTTTTTATCATTCAATCAACACGACTCAAATTTCTGCCAAACTCTAACTTTCAATTTAACGCGATCTAACCTAAACCGTTTACACCCACATGTTGTAAATCTAATCCCGAACACTCCCATATAGTTATATATCATTAATTTACAGAAAATTTATGAACTCCAATAATTCCATCAATTAAAGTTACTAATTATAAAAAGATTAAAGAATAACTTAATTAAGATCATACCTAAAACTTCACTCGATACCATACGAATCACCACCTTGGTTCTTGATTAATTTTTTTTTCTTTCTTCTTGAGGGATTCGGCCGAACAACAAAGAGGAAGAGAAAAAAGTGATTTAGGGATTTATTGATTTTGTATTTATAATGCCAAGACTCCTAATTGTAATCAAATTTTGTTTCCTTTTTTTTCTTTTTCCTATAAGCCGATCCAACCAACATCCCTTTATAAAATTAATTTTTTTTATTTTTTCTATAAAATTTTGTTCTCCCCCTCCTATATATATTTTATACATATTCTTTTTCAAATACAAAACTATTTACTACTTATTTACCTTAAATACTTAAATAAATACAAAACTTAAAACAAAACACTTACACCACTTATTATTATTTTTCCCCAAATTATTATATACTTATTACTTCATAAATAAATTGTAAAATCTGAATTCACTAATTAATCTCAACTCGAAATTTAACGATACATACTTCTTCAATTTTACCGACAATAAAAATAACAAAAATCACTATACTTCTAAAACCATCATCATAAACGAAACGAAATGACTAACTCATTCATTTCATAAATTACTTTCCTAAATTGGAAAGACCTACGCTTAATTAACTTAAATACTAGACTTAATTTATTCCTAAGAATACACTACATTCTATTAACGCTCATACTACAATTACACCAAATTACACGATAACGCATAAAATCATGCTATTATTTCCAAATGTCACAAATGTGAACGAAATGAAATAGATACCAAAACCACAACTCAATCACTAATAGATGAACACGCATCACGGATTGATATCAAATACGCATATAAGACCACATAAGCACACAATTATAACATATAATACTTTAGTCAAATTTAACGGTTTGACTAACCTGCTCAAGTCACGGTTGTCACAACTGCTGCTATGAAACATATGGCTTCAAACTTTTCCAAGCTTGACAAGTTTGAAGGGGTAGACTTTAGGAGATGGCAGAAGAAGATGCACTTCTTGCTTTCCAGCATGAGTGTGGTGTATGTGCTCACTACTCCTATTCCTGAACATGGTAAGAATGCTACCATGGATCAAATCTGGAGGAGGAATAAGTGGGATAATGATAACTATGTTTGTAGAGGTTTAATCTTCAATGGTATGTCTGATCTTTTATTTGATATTTACCAAAATGTTGAATCTTCCAAAGAACTATAGGATTCCTTGGAGGCTAAGTATATAGCGGATGATGCATTAAGTAAGAAGTTCCTTGTTAGTAATTTCACAAATTACAAAATGACTGATTCAAGACCAGTTATGGAACAATACAATAAACTTCTTGGTATACTTAGAAGGTTTACACAACACAAAATGAACATGGATAAGGCCATTCAAGTCTCTTGTATCATTGAAAAACTTCCTCCTTGTTGGAAAGATTTCAAGCATACCTTGAAACATAATAAGGAGGAGTTAAATCTTGTTGAGTTAGGTATTCATCTGCTCATTGAGGAGTCCCTCAGGGTGCATGATAGTGACAAGCCAAAGGGCAACAATATTGTTGGTCCTTCAGTTGTCAATATGGTGGAGCATAACAACTCCTTTAGGTACAATGAAAACAAGAGTAAACGTAAGCATCAGGACACCAAAGCTGATCCTAACAAGAAGTCTAAAGTGACTTGTTGGAAGTGTGGGAAACCTGTACACTTGAAAAAAGATTGCAAAGATGGAAAAGTTGGTAACAAGGCCAATGGTTCAGGCACAAATGGTTCAGTGAGTGGTTCTTCTAACTCACTGAAAGGTCAGAATATGTTTAATAAATCTCTTTAGGTTTATTATGTTACATATGTATTCGAGGCTTATTTTGTGTAGGATGATGATGTTGCGTGGTGGGTTGACTCAGGAGCAACTATGCATGTGTGTAAAGATAGATGCTGGTTTAAGACCTATGAGTCACTCAATGATGGATCTATTCTTTACATGGGAAATAAGTCAACAACCCTGGTGCATGGACGTGGTTGTGTAGATCTTAGATTTAGTTTTAGAAATATTTTTTTCTTGTTTAATGTTTTGCATGTTCCTAATATTAGGAAGAATTTGGTTTTAAGTAGTATTTTGAATAACTGTGGTTATAAACAAGTGATTGAATCTAATAATTTTTTTTATCCAAACATGGGGTGTTTATTGGTTTTGGTTATTTGAGTAATAAAATGTTCAGGCTTAATATTGTTAATGATAATATTGGTTCAGCCTTTATGTCAACCTCTAAACTGAATGATTCAATCTTATAGCATGCTAGACTAGGCCATGTCCACTTTAGAGGATGCAAGATATGTCTAAGGATGGATTAATTCCAGCTTTTGACATAGACACTGAAAAGTGTAAGACTTGCATGCTGACCAAAATTACTAAGAAACCATTTCAAAATGTAAAATGTGAAATTTAGAGATAATCCACCGTGATTTGTGTGATTTTCATGCTACTCCCTCATTAAGGAATAAGAAATACTCTGTGACATTTATTGATGATGCTTCAAGGTTTCCTATGTTTATTTATTACATTCAAAGGATAAAGCATTAGATAAATTCAAAGTATTCAAAACTAAAGTTAAATTACAACATGGGTCCCTGATCAAAAGATTCGGGACTAATAGGGGAGGTGAGTACATGGATACTCTGTATGTTTAGTCTGTTAGTATTATCCATGAAATGACTGCTCCCTATACTTCACAACAAAATGGTATATCTAAAACAAATTATCAAGTACTGAAAAAAACGGTTAATTTCATGTTGTCCTACTCAAGATTGAGTCAAAGGTTCTAGGGTAAAGCTATGTTAACAACTTGCTATTTATTAAATAGAGTTTCTAACTAAAGGAACAGAATAACCCCTTATGAACTATGGACTAAAAGGAAACTAAACCTGAACTACCTCAGGGTTTGGGGTTTACTAAGAAACCATTTCAAAATGTAAAATGTGAAATTTAGAGATAATCCACCGTGATTTGTGTGATTTTTATGCTACTCCCTCATTAAGGAATAAGAAATACTCTGTGACATTTT
>BQNB010196612.1:0-11275 GCA_026074375.1 Tanacetum coccineum | reverse complement strand
TGCTGAATTGTGGTTGAAATGTGTTCATGTTTTTTGTATGTTCAATCTTTAAACTTGTTTCCAGAATATAATTACGTGTTCATGAAAATGTTTGCTGTGTTCGTGCATTGTCTACTAAATTATGAGGCATTGGGTTTCGCATAGTTCGTTCATTAGCAGAGATATTTGAATGAAAAGTTACTGGGTTATTCAAGAGTGTTGAGAAGTTGAGGGTTTTCGGATTTGAAATTTAGAGTCGGTATAGGCAGTTTTCATCTATTAGTCTTGAGGGGTCGAACCATCGAATGTTGGTGTGTTGTTTTATTTTTCTGCTTACATTGTTATTGATTATCGGCTTATTGCTATGACAACTTCTTTTGAGGTATCCCATTCCATTCCATCACAGGACATAATCTTATTATGGTAAAGGACCTGTAACTATTGAAGTGACACATACAGACATACTACAAGAGCAATTTGCCGGTACCCGAAGAAAAATTGAATATTAGGAAACACAATATGGCAGGGCAAAATCCTCATAAGATATTCTTACATTGGCCGAAACTCGAGGCCACATACAATAAGACCGGACATAGTTTCTTCATAACTTGTCAATCTTAAATTCATAGGAAGACAATTATTTTTTAGATCATGTGTTGAGTTGAACTTCCACACTTCAACCTCCATCAATCCATCTGTCCTTTGTCTTGGAATCTTGATAAAATGATGTATATTCCATGGGCTTGGGGGTATGAGGTAAATAATTCCAGCCTCTTCAGTTTTTCTTTGGAGTAGATCTTGTACTTTCACCGGACAATGCAACCCGTCACATTGTTCAGAAAGCTTGAACACAAGGTAACACACATATTCTGTATCTGGTGACAACATATGGCTTTTAATCGTGCAATTGATACGGAATACTTGCTGTGGTAGGAGCTCAAACACCTCTTGAAATCTGCATATATTATCATATCATGTGACTACACATACATCTTAGAGACAGTGCAAGCAAATCTAAGCGCATAGGGAACGTTTGTTAGGGTGCAAACAGGAAATGAACAAAAGTTAGAGTAAACGGCGAAAGATAACAAGTTATTTAAGCAAACCTAGAACTGGTTGATGGTTTTGAAGTAAATAGCTTCGCATTTGACGAATCATGTAGAGCAACCTTTGCTGGAAGCATAAGATATTTACCGTTTACTTCATCTAGCGAGAACAACTGTTCATCAATGGTTTAGAAAGATATTACTAATTTGTTATACACTCAAAAAATTAGTAATTCTCTATTAATCTTTATAATACAAATAAATTCAGACCTTTTCATCCTCGTCATTGTTAATCGGCAATAGTCGGACTGCTTGGACTGCCTTTTTCTCTTCGATTTGTTTATGCTTCACCTGTACAAAAAAATTGTATGGCCATATTATAACAAAGTTACTTAGATATAGAAATCTATAATAAGGAACAAATAATATACCAAGCTTGCATTGTTTATTGCTCGAAACTCAATGCCTTCAACATAGACAGCACCGTCTCCACAATAGTTTGTTGAAAGGCTCTCTATTATAAACTTAAATTTGGAATCTTTCTTGTGATTTAAGAATCGGAACAACTCAATCATCATCCAGTCTTCGTCTCTCAATATCGCAAAATATGCATGTAAGATTTCACTGTCCTTTGTGTACTTTAGATTAACATAGATAGGTTTCCTTGAAACCTTTCTTGAGTCACAAAATTTGAAGACTAAATGAACCCCATAGATCACATCAGGAGATAAAAGGTGAGTTCTTGTCTTAATTCTGATCATTAGATTTGAGATATCTAACATCTTTGCGACTTTCTTAAACCTGCACATGTTATAAGATATCAAAATCTAAATTATCCTCTCCCCCCAATCTCTTTGCTCGTGGCACCAAAAATACCAATACTAGAGTGTAAATAAAATTTATGTTTTGATGCCTTGTTATGTGAATATCGTGAGACATCTAACACACGCACAAAAAAAGAACGGTTATACATGATTCAAGTTCAAAATAAGACATCTAACACAAGCACACAAGAAAAGATGAACCTACCTTGATTCTTGAATATATTGCCACTCATGTGGAGTACGCTTTATGTATGAAAACTTGGTTGCTGATATCATTTCGTTTCTTTCACCATTGCTTCCAAGTGAAAACCACTATCACACAAAACAAAACAAACAGTCCCCATTTACCATATTTTTACAGAGTAAAATACGCTAGGAATGCAGAAATGACAGAAAATAACTGAGAGAAGAACGGGCCATACCAATTTGTCCTCTTGAAGGAGGATCCCTTTATAAAACATGTTGCAAATATCCCTTTTCCTTTGGGCAGCGTGGATATCTTGAAATTTTGACATTTGGATTATTTCTTTGTAATCTTTAGGCAATTTACGCACCCATATTTCATAATCCTCCTGCATTAGGTAGCATATAAAATAGAACAATTAAGATTTATATTACGATGCATGCACCCCACATTTATCTATAGTCTGTAAACTAGCCTTCATTTTCAATTTCACATTGTTGTTAGACTTCAAAATATACAGACAGGGTTTCAAATAAGCTAGTCAACTTATCCCTTGATACATTTTGAGTTGCATAAATAGGCGTGTCTGGGCTATTTCAGACATAAGTAATCATATAAGGATCTTGGGGGATCCTAAACACACGTACCATTACCAAAACTGTTTTAAGGTATAATGTATATCAAAATGCAAAACGCACATCAACAATTTTAGAAGCAATCCGAAACACCCCTTTCTTTAAATAATATTCCTTGAAGGAAGTCATTTTTGTAGAACTATATACGAAAACTTACTTGAAATTCCAATGCTATGTTAAGTTGCCGCAACACCTCTTCGGCCGTTGGTCGTTTTTTCCTGTCATTGTCCAAGCATTGACTGACAATCATTCGAAAGGTAGACAATGATTTCGGCGCCATTTGTACTCTCATGTGATATGAAAATGGAATAATCCAATCTAATTTTCCTTCATCATGGATGTAATCAAGGATCTTGGTTACAAATTGTTGATCAAAATTCCGAGTATTGGGCACCAACAATTTCCCATACAGGATCTCAAATAGAATCACACCAAAAGAGTATATGTCAGACTCTTTTGTCAAGAAACCCATACTATTATACAGTGGGTCGACGTAGCCAATTGTGCCTACAAGATTGCTGATGGCATACTGCATCTCCTGATCTGTTGGAATAATAATGGACAGCCCAAAATCAGAAATTTTTGCCTTCCAATCGTCATTGATTAGAATGTTTGCGCTTTTGATGTCCCTATGTATCACCATCTCTTTCGTTAGAGCACCTCCATGAAGAAAAGCCAACCCACTTGCAATATCAATACATATCTTAAGCCTTTTCATCCACGTAAAGCTCTCGTGTCTCAAATGGTTATCGAGACTTCCATTTGATGCATGCTCATAAACAATAATTTTCTCATGCTTTTCATTACAATAGCCAACAAGACCAATGATATTCTCGTGTTTATATTCAAAAAGAATCTCAAGCTCCATCAAAAGTTCATGTTCTCCTTGACCTTGACTCTTGTCTAACCGCTTCGCAGCAATGCTACTACTCCCATTTGCATGTGTAAGTTGTCCTTTGTATACCATGCCAAATCCTCCTCCTCCAATATGATTCCGACGACTGAAGTCTCGTGTGGCCTTCTTGATGTCTTCAAATGATATTTGAAGGTTGTCCTTATGGTTTTCCTGTAAGTCACATGAGACACTCAATGTAACACCCATGTTTTTTAAAGATATCTATGTATTCTGGGTGAAATATGCATTTGGAAAATGTACAAATTAAGAGCAATAAAGTACTAGTGTGTAAGGAATACATGGAAAATAAAGTAGTGTTTTTTTATATGAAACCGACTTACTTGAAAGGATAATGCTTTTTCAAGTTCCTTCATGATAACTTCGGCTGTAGGACGCTCGTTTTGAGTTTCTGATAAACATTGATACGCGATTCTTATAAACGTGTTTAATGAATCTTGATTGGGCCCTTTATTTAAAGTTGACTTGAATTCATCTACTTCTTCCATTATTTTTGGATCAACCAGTTTATTTATTGTTCCCTCTTTGAAACGTCGTCTTGCAACAGGCGCAAGCCCCCTGATGTTCTCTTTAATGTAAACTGGATCATTGGCAGTCTTCCCAGACATTATCTCAAATAAAACAACTCCAAAGGAATAAATATCTACCTCTTTTTTCAGCTTACCAGTATTTTGGTATTCTGGATCCAAATATATGTATGTGCCGGCAATATTATCAGTATAAATAGTGTTTGCTTCGTGCGTCTCAGGGTAGAACCTGGAGAGCCCAAAGTCGGCAATCTTGGCCTCCCAATTCTTGCCCAATAAGATGTTGTCACTTTTAATGTCACGGTGTATTATCCTTCTTTCATCCTCCACCCTCGTGTGAAGGTAATTCAGTCCACGCGCAATATCCATGCAAATCTTTATACGTTGGGCCCAAGTGAGATAAGTCAAGTTATCGGTCCTTTCCAAATAATCACCAAGACTTCCATTAGGAACATACTCATACACAAGTATCATATGAGATCCCTCATAACAAAAGCCAAGAAGAGATACTATGTTGGGATGTTTGCAATTAGTAAGCAAATCAATTTCCGCGACAAAGCCTTCTTTTCCATGCTTGTCCTCTCTAATCACTATCCGTTTTATAGCTACAGTTGTTAGCTTTCTGGAATGCTCATGGTTATTCTTTTTTTCTATCGGCAAGTCAAGTTTTGCTTTATACACCTTACCATATCCACCTGACCCGATGAGGTATGTTTCAGCAAAATTATCAGTGGCCAACTTTATATCGCTAAGGGGGATCTCCAAATGTCCCAAGTTTTTATCCTGCAACGTTACGTGTTAAAAGGTGTTTAGTAAGGACGAGAATGAAGTTTACGAATTACGTTGTGTTGGACATATAACAGCTCATTACGAAACACTCATGAAGTTAGAAGTTCAAATAAACACTCATGAAGTTAGAAGTTCAAATATTATAACAGCTCGTAGTATGTATTTATAATGCTACCTAGAACATACTAGAAACTCTAATGGACCCAACCCACATTTGGGTTTGGACTCTTATATCCAATAGATAATGCTAATATATTAGAATTAATAAAACTCCATGTGAGGACTTGTATTATAGATATGTATTTATAGTGCTAACCAGAACATACTTAAAACCCTAATGGACTCAACCCACATTTGGGGCTTGGGCCGTTATATCCAATAGATAATGCTAATATATGTAAAGCCAATTATCTTTTAAAAGGGGAATTTTTTGGCGTTCTATACAAATACTTATGTTTATTTTGCGACAGCATGATGAGTGTTCGAACTTATAAATTAGTGTTATATCAGATGTGACATAGCAGGCGAGTTTGAAGATCTTATTCTATTTTCTTTAACCTTATGAATAAAATGTATTGATTTAAAGGTTCAAAATTATGTGTGATATATGGTTAAAAAACTAAGAGTGTGTATTTTTAACGCAAAAAACGATGAATCATTTGGAGTTTTACATAAATACTTATGCTAATTTCATGACAGCATGTTAAGTGTTCGAACTTAAAGTGTTATATTACATGTGATATATCAGATTCTTAAATGTTTTTTTGGCATAATAAAATTTACCGAGGAAACCCTTACCAAAAAAAAAGTTGATATATGATGCAGATAAATGTCCAAAAAACCAAAAAGAAAAAAAAAACAAAAATAAAAGTTTGTCGAAAATATATGAAAGCTGGGACGGACCCACATAGGTGCCGGTGTGGCACGGGACACACCTGATTTTAGGTCACAAAGTGCAAAAAAATTTCAAAACTATCGTTTTTTTAGGTATGTGCAACCCCTAAAAAAAAATTTCTACCTCACTTTCTTATGGTATAACTTTAAATATATATAGCCCAACATTTTTTTATGCAACACTCGATTTAAAATTCTGAGTCCGCCTTGTGTGAGAGTGTCATTGAATTCGTGGCACAGATTAGATAATCCATTTTATGTTACACATGGGGTTAACTTGAGTTTGCATTGGTAACTAACTTCAAAGTCTCCGAAACTAGATCACCCCATATCTATACTACCTATAAAAGCATTTACTAACTTTTTTTTCAACATGTTAAAAACTTAAAATTTTTATATATGAAATGTTAAAATTTATTAAATAATTTATTTTGGAAACTATTTATTGATTAATTTTGGAAACTATAATCAATGTTTAATCAATTTTTTGAAAATCGGGTATCTAATCGACCCGGTCTTCCATGGGATCAAACCGGGTTTTGAAAAAAAAAAACCGGTTTAATTTGACCTTTTTTTTTTACCGTAAACGGTTCAACCAGTTGAACCGGCCCGGTCGAACCGGGTTTCAAAACATTATGTTTAATCCTCATATCCTCAAACTTTTATTATTTTTCGTTTATAATCCATAAACCTTTTTTTATCACTACAACTAGCTGCCGCTATAAAATCACGTTGCATGTTAAGAATTATTGTTATAGTTGAATGATCACATGTTACAACCGTTTACAATTAAAATTTCATCTTTTTAACGTTCTATTTTGAACGTTACACGAAACACTTACCACAATATCAAATATCAAATATCGTTAATTATCTACCGTTAGGAATGTCCGGTGCTATGCACGGATACTCGTACATAATGTTATAGTACGACGAGATATTTTTTTCCGTTTTTGTAGATCATTTTATTAATTACTTAATCAGTGTAAAATAACCTTAATCAGTATTAAATGAGCTGAAAGTAAGAAACTATTTACCTTTAAGAAATTGGATGAGGCACCGAGCCTCAACATTGCTTCATTGGCCCACCATAATGAACAAGAAATGATTTATTGAAGAAGACTTAGAGCCAACATTGCTCATGGCGACCATAAATGAAAAGAAATGATACAACAGAAATTGCAGAGAGTGAAGAAATCACGAAGAGTGCAGAAAATCGCAGAGAGTGCAGAAGCCACAGAGAATGCAGAAGACAGCAGGGAGTGCAGAAAATTCCAAAAAAATTGATCAATGTTACAGTGAGTGTTAAAGGAAGCAAGAACGAAGACAAATAAAGTTATGTGAGACGACTACAAATGCCTTAAAGACCCACGTCGCAGCGATTGTGATTAAGGGGGAGAATATTGGGCCAAACCCATCATTGGGCTAATCCCAATCTGCTGTACAAAAAAAGCAGTTACAAATGGCAGTTACAAAGCAGTTAGAAATTAGTTAGAAAAAACAGTTATAGGCAGTTACAAAATGTAAAGACATGTCTGTTGGTTCATTCGAACCATCACGACTATTCAATCATGACCTTTGGTTATGTATAAATAGAACAAGCATGTAAACATTCATCGATGATGATGACAGATTAATAAAAGAGAGTTTTATTTCATTGTTTTGGTATATCGTTGATTAAAGATCCGTGAGAAAAAGGGCCAACATGTGCCGGCAATATTATCAGTATAAATAGTGTTTGCTTCGTGCGTCTCAGGGTAGAACCTGGAGAGCCCAAAGTCGGCAATCTTGGCCTCCTAATTCTTGCCCAATAAGATGTTGTCACTTTTAATGTCACGGTGTATTATCCTTCTTTCATCCTCCACCCTCGTGTGAAGGTAATTCAGTCCACGCGCAATATCCATGCAAATCTTTATACGTTGGGCCCAAGTGAGATAAGTCAAGTTATCGGTCCTTTCCAAATAATCACCAAGACTTCCATTAGGAACATACTCATACACAAGTATCATATGAGATCCCTCATAACAAAATCCAAGAAGAGATACTATGTTGGGATGTTTCCAATTAGTAAGCAAATCAATTTCTGCGACAAAGCCTTCTTTTCCATGCTTGTCCTCTCTAATCAATATCCGTTTTATAGCTACGGTTGTTAGCTTTCTGATATGCTCATGGTTATTCTTATTTTCTATCGGCAAGTCAAGTTTTGCCCTATACACCTTACCATATCCGCCTGACCCAATTTGGTATGCATCAGCGAATTATTAGTGGCCAACTTTATATCGCAAAGGGGGATCTCTAAATGTTCCATGTTTTTCCCCTGCAACATTATGTTTTATGAGGTTTTTAGTAAGGATGAGAATGAAGTTTACAAATTATGTTATGTTGGTAATATTTACCCATTTATTGGGTATGCCATTTGAATATCTCAATGGCCTTCGCCACTTTCCATAAGAAGAATTTATCTTATCCATGTTCTGATATAAAGGGTGTTTGGGACTATGAATTACAGTGGGTGAAAGTGAATATATATGGTAATAGCACAATAGAAACGACACAAGGTGATATAAAACACACTGTATATTAATATTTCTGTGATACAATGTTTTCCTATATATAGGTTTTGAACAAGTGCAATGGAAAAGTGTGATGGTTCATATTGAACCAAAAGTCATGCCTTTTCAATGTATAACTGACAGCAACCAATTTTAACTGTCAAATACCTAATTTAATTACCTAATACGCCTGTTGGCCTTTGGCCCAGGCTTCCTATGTTTGCAGGCTTAAATATTATAAGTCTTGGGCCTGCAATTTGTCCTATGAATAATACAGATACATATTTATCTATAAATACAGTGTATGACAGTAAAGTCTTCTAATCTTAATCCAACAGGTAACTTGTAGATCATATGCAAAAATTTATGGAACTAAATAAAGAAAGGTTATTAGAGTTGTTATTAACTTATTATGTTTATACATACATATAGAAGTTTTTGATAATTATGACTTTAAATATGACAGTGTAAATTGAATCCTAAGTGGCAATCCTAATCATCATCCCTAATAATGTTTATGTATCAAAATCTGTTAGTATTAAGGATAATGATTATCGATATCTTTATATATTTTGGTATATTTACCATATATAGTTTATCACAATCTTTACCACTTATAGTTTATCACATAAATGGCGGTTTGGATTTAGGCCGGGAGCAGCGGTGGTTGAAGGTGACAACTGTGGAGATTGTGGTGGGATGTGATGGCAGTTCGAGGAGCAGGTGGTGGCAATTCGTGGTGCGGTGGTGACTCATGAGAGGGTTTGAGTAGATAGAGGAGGAAGAAAAAAGAGATGAAAAAGTTTTGTGCAGATAAAAGAAGAAAGTATGTAAATTATAATCGGGTAAAATGGTCATGTGCAGTGTAATTTTTACCCTAGATGGGAAGAGGTACATTACATTAAGGACTTATATTTGTAAGGCTAGACACTAGCGACCTACATTTTCCCCTGCCACATCAGCTTTCTCTCTCCGGCGACCTACAAACAACTTTTTGCCACTATAAGGCGACCTACACTACAAAAAACATACCCCACAAAAATACACTTTAATTTAATTAAAACACACACAAATGCGAGCTCGACCTTGGTCGTCTGCTCGACCCAAACCACCAAAAGGTCTAGGTCGACCTTACAATGTACAGCAACACAAGGGGACCGACAATTTTTTTGGTCGACTATAAGGTCGACCGACCTCATAGTGCACAGCCTAATAAGCTAAAAAAAACATATGAATAAAACCATTTCTATTAAGATATTAAGTTAAAAAGAAATAGCCTCCATCACTTAATTATGATTGGTTGAAATAATTTATTACATCAAACTTTAAGAAAAAACACAATCCTAACAACAATTTTAAGACTATTGTTAGTTAAACCTAAAAAAAATTGAGATCCCTCCGGCTTTAAAAGTTTGAAAAAGTAAGGAGGAAATCACATGTAACATCAATGAATAAAGATAGATGTTTTCCGAAAAATCTGAAATTTTTCAATACAAAGAGAAGAGCAAATTATAACAAATCATCTATGATTCATTGATTTTACTACTCCCTCCGTCCTAAAATTATTGTCCCCCGACAAAAAACACACAGTTTAAGAAAAGTGCATTTATTACTGCTTTCTCTTTCTTACTTTTT
Organism: Tanacetum coccineum; assembly: GCA_026074375.1. Taxonomy (NCBI): domain Eukaryota; kingdom Viridiplantae; phylum Streptophyta; class Magnoliopsida; order Asterales; family Asteraceae; genus Tanacetum; species Tanacetum coccineum. The sequence goes on along the minus strand of BQNB010196612.1, from coordinate 1,297 downwards.
GACATAATGACAATTTTACCCTTAGCTAATTAATTAAAGTATTCTTTAGAGTTTGTAATAATAATTTCAAACAAGGGTAATATGGTAAACTTGATCAAACTTCTCTATCTATTTTTAGTAGTGGACAATTAATTTGGGACATCCCAAAAAGGAAACGTGGACAATAAAAATGGGACGGAGGGAGTAGATTTTTCATTGGTTCATTTTTGTTCATCGGGCGAATAACATAGCTTTTCTTTAGAAGAAAAGTTTTCTGGATTTTTTAGCTACGAGACACCGATTATAAGGAAAGCTAACATCTAAAATAATGTTATGGATAATAACAATCACTAAGAAAAATTGTGGTGACACAAAGAAAAGTGTCTTTAAACGTAAAAAAATGTCGCGAATATATCGCTAAAAGTTAGAAAAATATGTCACTTGTTTTTTTTTTCACTACACTTAAAAAAGTGCGGGTAATCGGTAAAAGTATTGTTATAATGACAAAAAAAATGTAAGGATAAATTTTTTGTTTTTTATGAACATATATTTATAAAGAGTGTCATTAAATCTCAATACTTCGAACTTTTACACACACTTTTTTTTTGGAACGGCGATTTAGTACAGTTACTAAGTTAGTTATTCGATTTCACAGTAATAGGCAGCCTCGAATTAAATTAGTGATTCGATTCCACAACCACTAAAAGTCTTATAATGAATAATATCATTAATACTTTCAAGTACATCCCGCATTCATTTTTTTTTAGAACGGCGATTCTATAAAAAATAAAAAACTAGCAAGGAGCTAGATTACAAAAAAACCAGACAAGGGTTTTTAAGCCACTCATTCCAACCAAATGAGGCTTTTCATTTATAATGCTTTTTTTTAACGGCAACTTTGAATTAAAAGAGAAACTAGCAAGGAGCTAGAAAATTACAAAGAAATCAAATGGGGGTGTTGTAACAAACTGACCCAACTAAACGAACTACTACTTCTAGCATGACACCACAAATAAGCACGGGAAACAATATCGTCAAAGAGAACATCTTTCTGAGGATTTTTGGCCTCGAAAAGAACACAATTTCTGAACCTCCAAATACTCCACCAAGCAGTATAGAAAACGCCTTCCAACAACCTTTCCATTTAATCACTGACAAAACCTACCTTTCAATTCTTCTTGCCCTATGAGCTTTCAGCAAAGGACAGATTTCTTGGTCCATTTTCAGTGCTCGCCCTTTGAATCTTCAGTAGGGGCCTTTAGTCTTTTGATTAGAGTAGGGGTCGCGAGAGAGCAGAACGTATCACCCTGTCATAGTC
>BQNB010196610.1:0-11275 GCA_026074375.1 Tanacetum coccineum | reverse complement strand
GCTACATTATGTAAAGACGTCGAATCTAAGAAATTTAACTGTCCGCTAACTCCAAAACTGCTAACACCCTATAAATAACATATATTATGATATATATAGACACCATTTACCTTAGCTCCTCTGTTGGGTCATACGCAATTGTAGCTTTCGTAGTACCCCATCAAGCATCAACAATGAAACCGTCATTAAATCAGCAAAGGTAACAGGGTAGAGTCAATTTAACAAATGTATTATGAGGCTTAGATATGCTACTGTGGGAACCACATGGAATAGTCGCCCTGGCTGAAACCACAACCGAAGTGTGGCTGCCCAACCAAGATACGGATGTCCGTATACTGTGGCTCACAAAAGACACAATTGCAGAAGATTATCATCATCGCCTTTAGTGTTTTCTCGAGTATGAATCAGCAAAAGGCAAACGCAACCTGGTAACCTTTAGGCCCTTCGGCATCTAGGCCTATCTTTGCATCTTATAGTGACCACTGAACAATCTTTATTATACCAATTGACCACATTCACATCAGGTTTTGGCATTTCCTTGAAACTCGAACAACTATATACACAAACGCATATTGTAGGCTCAGTTTGGTTAGTCAAAGAGAAAAGGAAACACATCCAGCATGGCTGCAAAGTTAGTACTTTGCCACGCCAACACGCGGATAGTCCTAATCCTCTGAATCAACTCAAATTCATCATAGCCTTTTTCGTGCAATCACAAACGTATGCAACGTGCTTTGGCTAGCCCGTCATTTTAAGCCCATGGTAAACGACGTTATATCGAGAAGGGCTTATGAAACATAAGCCTAAAATCAAGTAAGCTATGAGCCGGCTACATAAGCGGAAACAAACACCCCCTTAATTTACAATCTACTTATCTAGCAGCTTATGAGCTTATTTGATTCGGCTTATATATCATAATGCTATTTTTTAAGCATACTTCTCAGTTTATGAGATCAATTCCCATTTTCTCATTGTGGTTATAAAATATATGCCGAATTATGGAGGATCAGGCCTGCGAATATGGTCATACCCTTTTGTTAGGAGGCTCAGGCCTACGAGTATGGAAACGGTACCAAAAACCCGCCATGGCTGCAACCACGTGGTCGCCCCGCCAAGATATGGGTTTTGACACACTCCGCTTACCAAAACAACAAAGCCAAACAAATCTCATCATCACCCATATTTTAAATATATACAATCAGGAAGAGCTCCATTGATTATTTTACCATCAATAATTTACCCCAATAAACAAACTCAAAATTAACAAACAACAGGGACTGTGGAAACCATATGATCGTTGTAAGCTCAGTTTGATTAGAACTTTAATCTAGGATGAACAATAACAGAGAACAAATAGAATGCACAGCGGAATAAACATTAAGAACATTCTTTATTATTGCCTAACAAGGTTTCATCATCATCTTTATACAATGACTACTACAAGCCCCAATTCTACGTGATCAATCGTAGAACGTGTTATCTAAACTATAACAAGGAATCAAAGATCCTTGAGGCTGAAACACACAAACCCTAGGCGTCCACTTAGAGGACTTGACGCCTAGACACACACACACTTTTCTGGTGTTTACATCTTTGACACACAGAAAACTATATCTAGGGATCTCTTTATATAGTAGAGTCCATCTAGATTTACAAGGGAAAACATAATTGTATAAGGAAACTAAATCTTTTAATTCTTTAATAAACTTTATCTTTATCTTCAAGAATCATATCTTTTGGAATCTTTTATCTTTTGTAGAATATCCTCCACCAGCTTGTAGAATTCTCTTGATTGTCATTAATCTCACTTGTTTCCTTTTCATTCATTGTTTTGTCTTATCAACTCAAAATATATTTCCTAACAATCTTCCCCTAGTTAATAATGACAAAAACATATAAAAAGCAACTTACCGCCTAGAAGTTAATATATATGAATGCAACAACTTCCCCTTAAATTCGTGCAATTCCACCAAGATCTGAAATGCACATCTCTTTGTAATCTTCCTTCTCCTTTTTAGTCATGAAATCACATAGTGGGACTAAAGTTTATGGGCCAACTTTGATTTCGACAACCACAAACCACTATCACACTTCTAATCCAGCCTTCAACAACTCAAATTACCCTCCATGACGCGCCTTAAGATAAATGAACTTGAGTAGTAGAAACTTAAACTAGCAGTAGTAATAATAACTTACAGTAGTAAAAACCTTCACCTTGATGATGCATGTAAATGGTTAAACATTTTAACAATAAGCTTCCCCTGAAAACTATATGTTAACCATTTCTTAAACCTTCAATTCTGTAAGCTCTATGTAATGATCACTGATGAAGAAAACTAAGTATAACGAACTTGATGCTGAAGTAGAACAACCCAAACTTGTGTCTTATATCTTGTACTATCCACGTGACGTCAAGCTCATAAATAAATTTGAAATATATAAGTAGACCGTAATCTATTGACAAAAATCCTCATCTTCTATGAGACACATAACCAAAGTGATAGCAAATGTGAGCATTGAGCACCATAAGTTTGTAGATCACACACCTTTGCTAGATTCGTCAAGTCTTCGTCACATCGTTTCTAAGCACGAACAAGTTATCTCCAAATGTTGTAAGCCATTTGTGATATGATAAGAACATAAATCTATGAAACTCCACTTCAACTCCAAATAAGTGATAAACCATCTTCTTCGTAATCAATTCTTCAAATAAATACGAGCCTTTAAACGTTTAAGAACATTTAAAACCAAACCAAAAATTTTCTTCCTATGTGTGTCATCCGATAACCAAAACCATGAACTGTCGACATCTGATGATACTAGCAGTATTAATATCATCAAGCAGTATTAACTCACTTTTAACCCAATGCTAGCAGTACTAACGAACAATATTAACATTTAGACTTACTACTATTGTAGACAAACAAGCCAGCAGTATTAAATGATATATCATGAATTATATCCAGTGTAAGTCATATCCCAAATTGCTTGCACGTCTTTTATTCGGCCCCTGATACCATATAACGATACCATATCATATTTGACTAGTCTACTTTTATATAAGGACCATGTTTCATTCGTGTATAAGTTTGCCTTATAACAATTTGATATAAATCACAACTTTATCACACACTGACCTAAAACCTTATTACTCCAACATATACGCCTCCTCTCCTCTTTATCAAAACGCATATAACCATCCTGTACAGGCTTAGTGAAAATACCATCAAATGGAAAGGATGGTATATGGGAATAATTATAACAGAGTGAACTATAACAATACTATCAAAAAAACTCACCCTAATGCTCAAAGGAACATGGTTCCAAGAGCAATTTTAATGAAAATTGGCCTAAAACCATTTAATACTGCTAGGACAGTTAATATTGCTCATCCCAAATATACAGTTTTTAGTGCTAAACCAATGTCATGTTTTCCAAAAACAGCACAATCAACTATAAGAAGACCCTTTCAATCTAAAATAGCATTATCTAACAAAAGGTTTACACATAAAGTTAATACTGCCAAGGCACAAGCAGTTAATACTGCTAGGCCACAAGCAGTTAATACTGCAAGGCCAAAAAACAGTTAAAACTGCTAGGCCAAATACTGCAGTTGTTAATGCTGTTAGGGTTAGTCAGGAAAATACTATAAAAGCCTTAGCATGTTGGGTTTGGAGACCTACCAAACCTAATAGTGCATCAATCACCTTAAAGAAACATAATTACATTGATGCACGAGGCAGATCCAAGTCAGTGATGGCTTGGATCCCCAAAGAAATCTAATTTCCTTATTTTTATGTACAGGGCAAGCCACAACAAGATGATACAGGATTTGTTGATAGTGGATGCTCAAGGCACATGACTGGGAACATAGCTTATCTCTAAGATTTCAAGGAATTTGATAGAGGTTATGTTACATTTAGAGGAGGAGCACATGGTGGTAGAATTTTTGGTAAAGGAACACTTAAAACTATTAGTCATACCTAATACTGTCAAGAAGAAAATACATTGGATTGTGTATTTTTGGCTATGGATCAACACCTGCAGGTTAAGCATATTGAATACCTGATGTTGAATGCTTCACCTTTAAAGTAATGTTTGAGAGGAAGTTAATATTTTGGATAACAGTTTTTAACTTTTATTCATGGGTTATGCACAAATATGGATCCTCATGAATTCTCACATGTCTATCTAGTTTTTTCTAGTGTGTTTGTGATGAATAGAGGCATGTTGTTGTATAAATATTTAAGACAGAGTTAATACTGTTAGATATCTCTTAATACTGCTAGGCAGAAAATTACTACTGACAAACAAAAGTTAGTTCTGTTGGGCGCCAAAGTTACAACTGTTGAGCAAATACTTATCCCTTAAAGCATTGTTTGAGGGGAGGATACTTATGTCAATATTCAAGCATGGATGGAAGGATATGTAATATCAAAAGTGTGTTAAAAAAAATAATCAAAAACATCTAGGCATGTCAAAAGAGGTCGGGACACCAAGATACCTCAGTCTAGTGGCCCCCCCTGAAAAAGGTTGGTGATAAGACTGTCTATAAAGAGTTGGGTGACAAAATGGAAAGGGTTGCCACTACTGCTTCTAGCTTAGAAGTAGAGCAGGACAGTCGTAACATCAAATAAAACCCAATCCATGACAACACTTAATGGATCAAGTTCTTAGGAAATTGGTTCATGTAGTGGTCCTAGGTGCCAATATACCATATTGGGGGATGTGGATACTCAAACTAGGTTTGAGACTACATCTAAACAGTCCAATGATCCATCTCTCTTAAGAGGTTACACACTTAGAAGTGGGGAGGACAGTATGAAACTATTGGAATTGATGGAACTTTGTACAACACTGTCAAATATGTTGCATAAAAACAGAGATGAGTGATTTGGTGAGCCAAAAGAAATGAGAGATTAAGTGAGCTTAAAAATAGAAAGAGAGATGTGTGAATAAAAACATAAATGAGTGATTATGTGAGCAAAAAGAATTGAGAGATATTGTGAGCATAAAAACAGAAAGAGAGCTTGTGAGAAGAATCAATTGATGATAGAAGTCCTTTTTGGAAAGAAATTGAAGTTAGTGCTGGTAACTTAAAACTTAATGCTGTTAGTCTTAGGTTATTGGGTTACTTACTACTGTTAGGCATAACATTGTGCTGTCAGTTTAAGTTAATGCTGCTAGGCCTAATTTAGTGCTGCCAGTTCAAGTTAATGCTGCTGAGGGTGATTCTATAAATACTTCGATTCAGGGTTTCATTCGATTCTTTATTCGATTTCAATCATTCAAACACTCTCTAACCATAAACCCTAACTCAATTTCATCTTTGATCATCAAAACACAACACAATGTCAACCCTAACTTTTGCTGATACTCACAACATGGTCGCATTCTTGGAAAAACCCGCTGAAAGTGATGGGTTTCATGAGATTATTGATTTTCTGAATGCTAATCAGATTCGTTATGCATTGACTGTCAATCCTATCATCTACACATCTTGCATTCAACAGTTTTGGGCAACGGCAAAGGCAAACACTGTCAATGGTGAACGTCAGTTACAAGCCCTAATTGATAAGAAGAAGGTGATCATCACGGAGACAAGCATTAGAAGTGATCTTCACTTGGAAGATGCAGGAGGTACTGATTGTTTGCCAACTGCTACAATTTTTGAAGAACTGGCATATATAATTTGTGCAAGCTCTAACGGATGAGCTATTGTAGCACAAATGATATGAGTGTTTGGGTTTAAAATGGCTTGGGTTGGGTGAGTCGCAAGTTCGAGCCTTGCTCACCTGGGGCTTCCCCTAATCCCAAACGTTTTTGTATCCCATTTTTTACAACTTTTTAGAAAAGCAGTTTTTAAGCAACTTTTGAAAAGCAAATTTTTTTACTTTTTGGAAATAAGCACGAAATAAGCAAAATGAAATGACAGAAATGCCTCTATATCCTAAAGGCTTAAAAATGCTAACTGTTATGCTTTTTGGACAAATAAGCTAACAAAGAATGCAAATGACATAACAAATAACTACACTACTCTAAATAAAGCATGCTGAACAAGATTAAACTAAAAAATAACTGAAATACAGCTGAAATGACAAAATGACAAAAAGCATTTTAACACTCAAAATTTTCAAACTAAAAACAAATAAGCTCAAATAAGCTATCCTGAAGACTAATTAAGCTACTTGAACTTAGACTACAGTAATAAGCAATAATAAACTTAAATAAGCAGAAGCAATAAGCAGATAGACACAAATAAGCTAAATAAGCAAAATGGCACAAAACAGCAAGATAAAAGCAAAGGGGGCACTTTGGGGCTTAAAAATAAGCACAATAAAGGAACCTTGAAGACAAGTGGCTTATATGGGCTTAAAGCTCAGCTTATGGGCTTTCTAGATCATAAAAAAGAAAGCAATTTGAAACTAAGATAAGCTACTAAAAAGGCAAACTAAAAGGACTTCTCACACAGCATATGCTGACTTCTCATATTTAGCAAAGCAAAAGGAGTATTAAGCAGACCTACAATTAAGCTGGAAAATAAGCTTCAAAGTTGAAAACAAGTTAAAACAGATAAAAAACACCCACAAATTAGCTTATGCTCAAAGTTTCATAAGCTAAAAACAATTTTTACTATCTCAAATTTGAAGATTAAAAAGTGGCAGTTTTAACTATGCAAAACTCTTGACAAATTGGCAGATTTTTGCAAAAACAAAAGCACACTAATGGACACTAATTCTACTGCATTGAATACTTAAAATGGACACTAAACAACTCACAAAAGATAGATTCACAAGCTTAATCAAACAAGCAACTATGGACTGATTTTGAATTCACAGTTTCAAGAACCTAGTAGAAAATCCTTAGAAATAAGCATTTAAGTCTTAAAGTTCTAGAAAACATATTATAACAACTTAAATAAGGCTGACAAAAGTGGCCAAGATGACCCAACGACTTTTAAACTCAAAATGACCCACTTTGAACACTGTCCCAAACACCCCTTTAAGTATTATAAACAAGATTTTAAGCTGATAAGCAGAGATTTAAGCACAGTTTCTTAACAACATATAATCAAAAGTGAATAACAAGTATTAATGAGCAGAAATAACACACTAATAAGCATTTAAAATAAGCAAATGACAATAAGCATAAATAAGGCAACAAAGACAGATTTTAAAGTAAAACTCATACAAAAGACTTATAAGCATAAAACCAGGACAAATAAGCATCAACAACAATATTAAGCAAGATTAAGTAGTAATAAGCAAGAAATAAGCACATGAATAGTAAATAAGCTAAAAATGAAAAATGGAAACTTACAAGCACCCTTGCTCAAAACAGGGCAAAAATAGCAATCTACAAGCTCTAGCTTGTCAAAAGACAAGCTAGTGAGGTCTATAAGCTCTTCCAAAGTTAGCTTATCATCCAAAAAGCTGTGGTATTTTAAGGGGTGAACTCTTTTTTTTTGTAAATTTTCTTAACTGTTTATATATCTAAGATACTTTTTAATGAAAACAGGTTATAAAAGAGCTTATATAAGAGCTTTTAGTGGCTTTTGAAACATAAGTTGACCTTCAAAACAATAAGAACTTAAGGCAGATTTTGAGAACCAAAACTATATTTCATTAAACTTGAAAAACATTACAAGGAAAAGTAAAATTACATTAAAACTAAAATGAGCTGAAATAAAAACTAACTAGGTAAAAGACTCCTTCAAAATGGCTACAAGAGGACCTATTTATACTAAACGTATGAAGGTTCTAGGTCTTGTTTCTCTTGTGCTTCTTTGCTGAGGAGGTTGAGGCTGTGTTTGTTGTGTGAGGGGAATCCTAAGTTGATCTCAGCCATCAAAGTTTTCTTTGTCCCCAAGATAATCATCACAACCCTTGATCGATTTGTCATTTTTCTTGGACCAATGGCATAAGAGAGGATTGCCAAGGTGTCATGCCAGCTGGGTGGTGGGATTTGTGTAGAAAAAGTGGAGAAGAAAGGGGAGTTATGTTTTTGGCTGTTTGCAGAGAAAAATCCATTGAGGGAGATGATGAATAGTGTTTGGCGGGTAATTGGTTTATGATTTGATTTGTGTAGTAGTTACCCCCTGAAGTTTGGTAAAAGTTAGCATCGTTAGTCCTTAAAGGACTAACAATGTTGGTCCTTATGGTTTATGAAGAAGTTTGGAGGGTTGGCAGTTTGATCCCCTCAAAGTTATATGTGGTCTAACATGGGAGGTCCTTAGGGGCTAACTGACTTGGGGTAAAAGGGTTAGGGGCTTAACAGTCGTTATGTGGGTTTTGGTTTGGGCTTTGGATTTAGTTTGGGCCCGGGTAATGTTATAAAAGAGATTAGGATTTATAATGGTATTGGGCTGAACTCCGGGCCCACTAGGTGGTATGGGTGGGCCCACTTTGGCAGATTAACGTTTTTCGGGTTTGGTTTTTGATGCTCTTTCCGAATCTACTTCCCGGGGTTGACTTTGACTTGATTTGACTTTGACTTTTTTGGCTTTGACTTGACTTTTGCTTCACGCTCTTTCCGTTCTCGCTCGGTTTTATCATTTTTGGCTTTGAATTTGTCCTTTTCTTGAATATCCGTTACCTGCACAATATAAATGCAAAACATACAAATACAATGTCTTTTTGGTACATTTTTAGTCATTTAAGTCTGATTTTAGTGGTCAAAGGTATGTGTATTTAAACACACACCAAAATCCCCCATACTAAGATATTGCGTGTCCTCACGTAATGCTATAAGTTATCACTTAGAAAACTAAGAATCTCGATCCCCCTCGACTAATTACTTCAAAAAGTAGCTAAGTGTTCATCGAGGGGAATTAAAGAATCAAGAGTTTATAGAAGCCCCATTTTTACCATTTTTAAATGATATACACTTATTCATAATATTTTTTTTTCTTTTTCTCATCTTTTTGTACTTTTCTATTTGAGCAACTAACTAACTTATTTGACTTTCGTTATTTTCATTTGGGATCATAGAACAAGATGCATTTCGATCCGAGAATGCCCCAAAAAGGATAAATTCATCGTTCCCGACTCTTCACTCGCTCCAAACCAAGCTTAAAACGAAATCACAGCTAAATATCATTTAAGATGCTAACACTACTCATATTTGCAACTTGTGAACTTTTCACTCCCGACAATTATTATATCTTAGGTGTATGTGCTATTTTGAATTTCAACCATGGATCAATGTTTTGCAAAATTCTATGTTTCACGTTCCACCCGAGAATAATGAGTTTGAAGGCGAGATCATCCCATGTAGCGACTTTCGTCTCGGCACATCCCAACCTTGCGGCTAAGTGACCAGGCTTTTGACACCCCACAGAGACTAGTATCGGGACTCACGGACCTTAGGTTTCAAAAACTCTCAGGTTTCTCGTATACACATAGCTTATAAAATAGAATAGTCAAAGTTCAAAAGCATATTTGAATGATGCAATTGTAACCCTCGACCTTTTAGAAGGCTGCAACATCGGTTGTGAGCCGGCAAGATGCAGCAAACTTTTATCAGTCTCGGATTTTTATTCTTACTATGGGCTTTCTTTAGAAGGTTGTAACATCGGTTGTGAGCCGGCAAGATACATCAAACTTTTATCAGCCCACAGTTTATATTTATTATATTTTTCATTTTTCATCATTTTTTCATAATTTTTTTTAATTACTTTATATAGAGAAGACTTCTTTTTGAAAAATTCAAGTATAAATTTGAACTAAGACTAAAATTTTTGCTATTAACTACATAAAAATTGTTGATTTAAGTTTAATCTCCAAAAATAGCACGTATTATTAGTCCGGTTAAGAGCTTATGGGAGAAAAAGCCACAAATTACATACATGAGCTCTTAAGATTTCCAAATAATCCTTGTTTAGCATCCAACTCATACTTAACACTATCATTTTTCGTTCTTCGCGAATTTTCGCGAACGCTTAGCCTAAAAGTTAAGGAACAAGCTAGAGCTCAACACGCTCGATCGGGTCAAAATTTATTCTTATTCTACCCAGCAGGAAAGTCAAAATTGTGACAAAACACTTATTTTATTTTTGAAAATTTTTATTTATTTTTTCATTTTTTTGAAATTTTGGTGGTAAAAACGAGATTACGTGAAAACAACGGTTGCAGGCACAATCAAATCGATAGATCCCCCCTACTAGAATTAAACATTGTCCTCAATGTTTTAAGAAGGGTCTCTACGTAAATCCTAAGCCGTTTATTAAGTATGCTTAAAGATAAACGTTAGTCGATTAGATTAGGATATTGGATTTCCCAAATGAAGCTGAGGATTTGAAGCTCTTGTGATCGAAGGACAAAACCACGAGCACGAGAGGCTTTAAAATTCGGGCAATCCTGGACAATCATAAAAACACAAGCAAACGAGAAAGAAAAAAGGCAAGCCTCCTCACAAAAAAAAACACTTATTCATTACTACATAATATAACTAGGATAAGCATGGGGTGCCTCCCACGAAGCGCTTGTTTAGGGTCACTAAGCTTGACCCAATCCCCGAATTCATTTGTCCTTGGGGAAGGTTTGGAGATCCGAGACAACCATTTGTGGTACGTCCCCTCTAAAGTAGTGCTTAATTCGATGACCGTTCACCTTGAAATTTAGCCCGGAGTTTTGGGATAACTTAACGGTGCCATATAGAAAGACTTGGGTAATGGTGAACGGTCCGGACCAACAGGATTTTAACTTGCCCGAGAACATCTTCAATCTAGAGTTAAAGAGGAGGACTTGATCACCGACGTTTAAAACGCGGTTTTTGATCTTGGAGTCATGGATCCTCTTTGTTCTCTCTTTGTAGATCAAAGAGTTTTCATAGGCTTGATCACGAAGTTCATTTAGTTTATTGAGTTGAACTTTACGGTGATCACCCGCGGTCTCAAGGTCAAAGTTTGCATGCTTCAAGGCCCAATAGGCTTTGTGCTCGAGCTCGATCGGTAGACGACATGCCTTTCCGTACACGAGCTTGTAAGGAGTGCACCCGATGGGTGTTTTGTAAGTGGTACGGAAGGCCCATAGTGCGTCGTCTAATTTATCCGACCAAGAGGCACGGTTCTCGCCTACGGTCCTTTCAAGAATTAGTTTCAAGCCACGATTAGATACCTCATGTAACATTCCGTATTCTCAGGTCATTTTTAATACTATTTAATTTCACTATTTATTTATTTTATTTTTTCTCGTACGCATTCACTTTTAATTTTAAACTTTAAGTTAAATCGCGTAAACTGAAAATGATCATACAATGTAAACGGGCATTAAAC
>BQNB010196609.1:0-11275 GCA_026074375.1 Tanacetum coccineum | reverse complement strand
CGCTCTCAGCTCATGTACTTCGTTAGTAAATTTTTGGGAACTGTTCGATTCTGAAACGACCAAATTGCAAAGATAATGGGGTATGGTGACTATCAGTGGGGGAATGTAATTATCTCAAGGGTGTCTTATGTTGAGGGGCTTAGACATAACTTATTTTTTGTTGGACAATTTTGTGACGTGGATCTTGAAGTTGGATTTCAGAAAAACACTTGCTTTATTCGGAATTTAGAAGATGTTGATCTAATTTTAGGCTCCCGAGACACAAATTTGTTCACAATTTCTCTTGATGACATGTTAAAGACTTCTCCGATATGTCTTCTATCAAAAGCTTCAAAGACTAAGAGCTAGTTATGGCACCGTCGGTTATTGCATCTCAACTTCAGTGCTCTTAACAAGCTAGCCAAAGACGGTCTTGCACGAGGTATTCTAAAGATTAAATTTTAGAAAGATCATATATGTTCAGCATGTACATTAGGACAAAGCAAGAAATCCTCTCATCAACTTAAAGCTGAGGACACTAACCAAGAGAAACTATATCTTTTGCATATGGATCTTTGTGGCTCGATGTGTGTAGAGAGCATTAACGGGAAAAAGTATATCTAGGTAATTATTTATAATTACTCTCGATTTACTTGGGTTAATTTTTTGAGATCAAAGGATGAAGCTCCTGATGCTATCATCAAATGCATCAAAATTATACAAGTTTGTTTGAATGCCACTGTCCGTAATGTTAGAACAGATAATGGAACTGAATTTGTCAATCAGACCCTTCATGATTTTTATAAAAATGTTAGCATTTCGTATCAAACTTTAGTTGCCTGCACTCCTCAATAGAACGGCGTTGTCAAAAGCTCCTCTGTTCCTATGGGCTGAAGCAATTAACATAGCTTGTTATACCCAAAACTGCTCTTTGATTCATCTCCAATACAACAAAACTCCATATGAGCTAATACACGACAAGAAGCCGGATTTATCGTTCTTTCATGTCTTCGGTTTACTATGTTATCTAACCAATGACAGTGAGGATTTGGGTAAACTAAATGCAAAGGCAGATATTGGTATTTTCGTTGGATACGCGTCAGTAAAGAAAGATTTTAGAATCTATAACAGGAGAACCCGGAAAATTATGGAAACTATTCATGTGATGTTCGATGAGCTAACAACAATGGCTTCTGAATAATTCGGTTCAAGACCCAGGCTGCAAGTAATGAATCCTGCAACATCCAGTTTAGGACTCGTACCAAACATTATTCCTCAACAACCTTGTAATCCACCAAAAAGAGATGATTGGGATAGTTTGTTCCAACGTTTGTTCAATGAATACTTCAATCCTCCAACTATTGTTGTCTCTTTAGTTCCAGGAGCTGTTGCACCAAGAGCTGTTGATATAGCCAACTCACCTGTGTCTACGTCCATTGACCAAGATGCACCATCATCAAGTATCCCATCAACATAAGATCATGAACATTCTCTAATTATTTCTTAAGGTGTTGAAGAATTACCAAAAACACCACTATTTCATGATGATCCTCTTCACGAATTTCTTCATGAAGACTCGACTTCTTAAGGATCGTCATCTAATGTGAGACCATCCCACACTCCATTTAAACTTATTGGTAGATGGACTAAGGATCATCCAATAGCAAATGTGATCGGTGATCCTTCTTTTTCAGTCTCCACCAGAAAGCAACTCAAAATTGACGCCATGTGGTGTTACTTTGATGCCTTCCTAACTTCTGTAAGACTAAAGAACTTCAAACAAGCAATGACCAAATCATCATGGATCGATACAATGCAAGAAGAAATTCATGAATTTGAAAGACTACAAGTTTGGGAATTGGTGCCGTGTCAAGATAAAGTCATGCTGATCAAACTTAAATGGATTTATAAGGTCAAGACAGATGAATTTGGCGGGGTACTAAAGAATAAGGCTAGATTAGTTGTCAAGGATTCAGGCAAGAGGGGGGAATCGATTTTGAGGAATCATTTGCACTGATTGCGGTCGTCGTTAGACTTCAACAAGAAGTTTTACAACTCCCTAGGCAGAGCACCTAATCGTTGTAGTAGTAGTATAGGCAAGACTCGGGGGGTTGTTATCGTTTACTCGAGGAATAGGTTGGGAAGGCTTGATCACGGTCTAATAGAATTCTAAGGGTTGAGGGAAGATTATTTTTGTGTTTTTGTATTTTATGGAAAGCAGGTAAATCATATATTAGAAGGGTTGGTTGGTTTTAGCTATTAAACTAAATATTAATCTAAACTAATGGTGATAACAATAAGATAAAAGACTGTGTTTATTTAATCATGTATTACTCCCTAGATTGCTTCTCCTAGTGTTGTTGCCTTGTCACACTTGTGATGATCTGTGTAATTATTTCCTAAGTCATGAATGAATTACACGAACCCGTAATCAACTTAGCATTCCGTTAGAGCAACGCACAAGCAAAATAGTATGAAGACTATTACAAGGCCATAAGGGTATATAAGTGATGCGAATTTATTAAAAGTGGATCAACCATATTAGGGGGCAAGGTTAGTCTGATGACGGTTACACCGATGGAATCCTTTCTACAACAAATCATGTTTACCCTAAAAATATCATCAGGATACAAGACAATAAATGGTTTTCTAAGGCCTAACATGCACATCTATCAAAGAAGAAACACAAAACTAAGGATTCTACATTTCTAGGTTTCATACAATCATAAATAAACACATTTTTAGGAGGCTTTGCTTGCCATCGTTAATAAAGCAATACTTAGGACGAATTCAAACAACACATATACCTTATTGAATGATTAACAATAAACCTTACTTGATTAAACCTGACGTGAAGGAAAGTAAAATTAGGGTTTTATGCTCCTAAATTCGTCAAGTCCTAACAGCTGCTTAACCGAACTAGGGTTCGTACCCTCTTTTTTATTTAATGTTACACACTATACCTTAAATTCGGGTTGTTATTTATAGGAAAATCCACTGTAACAGCGTCGTCGTTTTAATTGTGACGCCGTCATTGAAGAGAATATTCTAGATAATGGGCTTGGTCGTATGGCTCTGACGCAGTTCTTGGTATATCAATGACACGTCTTTCATAATAGTTGTGACGACGTCACGTTGTATTTGTGACGCCGTCTCCATCCACTATAGAGAAATTCTTGAGCAATGTTGGTGTAGGTCCGCTAGTCTTGTGTTTCTTCTCAAATGAGACCCATGCACGTGGATTTCTCCAAATGCCTTCTAAATGCAAAATACATGAAAAGGAACGATTAAGTACCTATTTTTTTGGGGCAATAATCACACGATTTTAGGAGGTTTTTAAACGTCCCTGTAAAGTGTATAAAATGAACCTCATCCAAATACCACTAACACTTGAGATTTGCTTGTCTAAGCAAATGGCTTTTTACCTAGACAAAACATTATGAGGGGTATTTTTATCTACACTATAAAAGTATTTTACATACACAACCTTCTCGATTCGTAATTAAAATCACTGAAAAGTAATACACTAGCACCTCACATATGTGTTTGGGATTACCTCTTTCACTCGGGTGTTTAATAAATTATAACATAAGGGGAATCGGAAAAAAATCAACACTCTTGCCTGTCATAGATATAAATTACCATAGGCTTGTTAAAGGATCAAACCTCCATCGCTAGGTGCACGCATTATTCATTACTATCTAAGAGGTCTTTTAAAGGGTTGTGTGGTGTAGGTGCAAGATAACATATAATAGAAATGGAAACGGATGGGATACATTTGGGTGGCTTTGGGTGAATTTGGAGTGGAAGGGTTAGCTAATTATTTACATGAATACACGCTAGTTTGGTTGCTAAGCCAAGACTCGGACGAAGATATACAAACTCTACACAACTCTACATCAATCTCTTTCTTTTTCTTTTCTCATTTTTTTAATAACATAATACATCACATGGGGTTTATAATACGTACCCTTACACTTGAGCTTTTTCATGCTCGATATATACAATCTATCTAATGACCCGAATTGAGGTGGATCAAAATAACATGGATATCATTTGACAAACACATGGGGGGCATTGACTTAACTTTTCTTTCACTTTTCTTCCATTGAAAATAAAATACTACCATGAATCCCAATCGTCCCTAAAGAGTATGTACAAGGATATGTACTTAGCAAACGTGTACGCAAGTAATTAAACTTGGGTTTAAAACAAATAATGTACTAATAGCTAAGGCTTTTTGGGTGTTGTATACGATTGGTTTAAGGGTGCAATGCTCTTCATAATATTGGAATGCACACAGAAAAGAAAGAAAAAGGAAAAGAAGAAATTACGAGAACTGTGAAAAATGATAGGCTCAGAGAGTTGTACTAGGGGTATCCTGCACTAATAATGAGTGCATGGCAAGGGTGCGGGATAGTTATATGATCGATGTGACCATCATAACAATTACAGGTTCTACAAAACATGGGTTTAATCCTTATGCATCTCTTATCAAAGCAAATAATAATACTTACTATGCGGTCTCGGAATGGCATCACAATACAAGTTATAAAATTTAATATGCATACGGTATACACTCATATGATGATTTTACTAACATCAGGACATTCCAGGAAAGGCGACAAGCAATGCCATACTATGGCCGTACGAAGGAATAGGACATGCACGCCTGCAGATCGACCTTAACTCGAACCGGGTAAAGATAAAATCATCTTGGGTTACCAACGATGGGTACCTGAATTCCTAAAGATCTAAGGGCGAACCTCATATTTTGGGGTGGAATTCTAAGGGTTATTGTGCTAGTCATATAAATTTCTATCGATGAGACGCTATTAATACTTGGTTTTCGTCGGTATGTGTCGTAAAAGATTTTAAATTTGGGTAAAATCACCTTTTATGTTATGTTTCGATATATTACCCATCATTTTAAGGACAAAGCAAATGGCAAATGAAAGAATAGTTTATAAAGCTTATTTCCTCCCTACACTTAAGTTGAACATTGTCCCCAATGTTCTATAAAAGTACCCGTTGAAACAAATAAAGGGAAAAGAAAACAAGTAAAAAAAACTAGTACTCCCTTGGTTTGCTCAATAATGGAGAAAGAAAGAACATGCGATAAGGCCGTTAAATCAACCCTCGAGAATCATCCAATGAAAACGTCCTTAAGAACTTCCAAGCTTTTTATCATTAAAATATAACCTGTAATCAAGACAAAGACAATCTATACCAAACATAAATGCTGCGATAGACAAATATACAATATGAATTTAGGGTTCGACTCGATAAAGCAGTAAAGATAGGATGAGAGAATTGTTAAACTCATTAGGTTTTGTAGGTTTATAACAGAAGAATACATATATTAAATGTTATGCAAGTTTTATTTTCAAAAATAATTAAAAACATTAAGTTTTCTGGACCTGGGCGTTTGACGCCATCAGGGTTTTTACGACCCCGTCACAGATGTCGTGGTGACGGGGTCGCGTGTAAATCGTGACGCCGTCTCCACAATCTGTGAAAACAAAATTTTTGTTTTTGATGAAAAATTTCCTGCACTTGATTCCATTAGTTAATTCATGTACAAATGGCTGCATAAAACCTAAGATTTAACAATTTAATCGTATGACTCGAAACTAACGCGAATTAATCTAAACAATTCATTTAACATGTTTGAATTTGGCTTAAAAGCCGGATAAATTCCCCTACACTTATTGTTGTAAAATACCTTTGATTGAAATTAAAACGAGGTTAACGACAAACAAAGTATGATTACAAGATAGTTCAAACATAATAAAACAAACTATGAAGAAATTTAACACCTTGACACTCCTAATTGACCGAGGGGAAAAGTAAATTGGGTTGCCTCCCAAGAAGCGCTTTTCTTTATTAACGATTCTTGTAGCTAGACTCAAAGTCATACGTCAAGTGTCGTAGAAGTGGTCCAAGTCGATGATCTCTCTTGGACTTTCTCTTTCGAAGAGCTTCCTAGTAGTGGGATTTTTTTTTGGGTAAAGGGTTTCCCCGGTAAATATATTACACCAAAAAACATTTAAGTACAAAGGATGAGGGTGAAGTCCCTCATCTCAGTCCATCTGGACACATACAAGCTTCAAAAAGCTACTAACCTAACCACAACATAAGAATGACAAACCATTCTTATGACAACTAAAGAAAGTAAAACAAATACTTCCTAACACTAATCTATACGGATATCAGAATGATAAACTCCACCCCACAACGTCGAATCCGTCATAGAACTTCCAATGCACGTAGCAACTTCCAAAGACATGTAACATCCATGATCCATTCATTAAAGAGATATAAATGCGCATCATTCCAGTCAAGACCCACATTAATGCTTAATTAAATTCTAATCAATGGCTACACATTAATTCCAGTCAAATACTGGAATTAATTCCAGTCAAAAATACCAGAATATAGATTCAAGGATGCCACATTAATTCCAGTCAACCAAATCTAAAACATAGGGATTCAGCCATAAAATTCTGATAGTTTCCATAGGCTAACTTCAATTCGTCTCAAAAACCATAATCAAGATGAGGATTAAGCTTTTATTACAGTGAAGACGAACAATAGAAACTTCCAAATTCTTAGTGCCTCCACGAACCAAGAAAATTCATGTCAATTGTCTCCATATTAGCAGGCTAATCTTATAGGAATGCAACTCCAATACGTCATGGAAATAAAGACACTTCCAGCGATTCTAGCAATAGATATACCCATATTAGCTCCTGAACTGAGGTCATCCTTACATGTATGTATAACACTTACATTCTTAGACATTAAACTATTTCAAAAGAGTAACATTCAGATTCTACTTTGTGTGGGCACGACACAAACACATAAATAATTAGGGTTTCCTTCAAGCATCGATAATAAAGATCATCACCATCACAAAAACTTATCAATACGACTTCCGAAAACCCAGAAGCAAACATCGATTCTTCATGCTTTCTATTACATGCAATCATAAGACCCCAAACGAGCAGATCCAAATTCCAAACGGAAACTGAAGCAAACGATAAAATCAAACCTAACCCTAAAGATAGACACCAATCAAAGAGATCAGTAACTTAGGTTAAGGCAAGATTTAAACATAGATAAAGGATATACCAGGGTCCCCAACGACAGAAGTCGAAACCCTACAAAGGCGATTTCAACAAAAACCATAGTTGAAAACCACTAAACTACAATTAAAGAAAATAACAGAGATTAAATCAATTAAGATGCACATATAATGGGTCAATAACAACCAGAATAGAGAAATCAAAAAGAAAAGGATAAAAGGTTTCGACCCAAAAACCTATAAAAACCAAAACCCTAAAAAAAGATGCACGATCATATAAAGATCAGAACATACGAATAATTTGATCAGGAAAGGCTATGATAGGGCAGGATTAATGACCGGAGAATAATGGGAGTGGCGGCCGGAAATCCTTCTAAGGGGAGAGAAAAATTTCTTTCCTAGTAGTGGGAATTGATTGAAGGGTTTTGGTAAATTCCTCTCTATCGGGGTCAATTAATCTAATCTTGGCATGCCATGCTCCATCTCCGTTTTTAGGTGGTTTATCCCAGTTAATTGGCTTTTTAATTAGGTCCTCTGATTCCTCCATGTTACACTTAAGGTTAATGGGTATGGCTCCTAGAAATTCTACCATTCTTCTAAACACTAAGGTGTCCTTAAAAGGATTAAGCTCGGCATCTCTAGAAATTTCCCATTCTCTGATAAATGGCAGTCTAAGAAGTCATTCCTAGCATAATAAGGGGTTTGTGCGCCTACTCCGTCTGAGCTAGGTTGTGGTTTGTAAGATTCTCTTTTTCCAAGTGTGGTCCAATAAGGTGCTTCCTCCTCACCTAAGTCTAATCCTTTTACATCGAATACCGACCTAGTGATTCCTTCTCCTACCGTTATTTTGGCCATCCTACAATCTATAACTACGTTGGCGGTAGCTAGGAATCCTCTTCCTACCAGCAAAGGGGTCTCGGGGTCCTTTTTCATATTAATTACATAGAAGTCATTTAATAGTTTTAGTTTTCCTATGTGGACTTCTATGTCTTTCACAATCCCAACAGGGTAGGATTTGGTTTCGTCGGCCAATCCAAAGATATGGTCAGTCTCTTATAATAGTCCAATGTTAAGCTTTTTGAAGAGGTAAAGTGGGATTATATTTACGTATGCTTCTAGATCAGCCAAGGTGTCAAAAGGTTTTGAGTCCCCTAATCTACAAGGTAGAGTGAATAGTCTGGGGTCTTCCATTTTTGCAGGTATTTCTCCTTGGACAAATGCTGATCTGTTTTTGCCTAGTTCTAAGCTCTCTACGTATTTATCTAATATGGCGTTATAGATTGGAGCGTGAGCTAGGACTTTAAGAACTGGTAGGTTAAGATGAAAATCTTGGAATTCATCTTCAAGAGTTGGTTCGAGCTGTTCTAGTTGTGGTGGTTTGGTTTCAATCTCGGGTTGCCAAAGGCTAGTTTGGGAAATGGTTGCCTCATTAAAATGTGCCTTGATAGCTTTGATTGAGTTAGAAGGGTGAGATAAGCATTGGGGATCGATTGTCGGGTAAGAACGAGCAGACGAAACTGGATGAGTCCCTAGTTTTGGGTCCTTAACCGTATCGCTAAACAGCATGCCTGCTATTTGATCGGTGATGGCTTTTAACACAGTGTCGATTTTGTTGGTCATCTCGCTTTGCTGTTGTTTGAAATTGGCTTCAAACTTGGATAGTCTAGCGTCTTGAGATGCCATGAAGTTGGACACCAATCCTTCAAGGTTTGATTGACTGTTAAAGCTTCGAGGATTGTTGTTGAAAGAACGGTTCGGGATCAAACCATTGGATTGGAACCGGTTAGGTGGGTTTGAAAAGTTATTTTAGGAATTTTAGGGTTGTCTCTACCTAAGGTTTGGGTGACTTTTCCATGATGGATTGTAGGTGTCACCAAGATTGTTTTGCTCGGGCTTGAAAGTATACCACTTACCTCTCGCTTCATCGGTACGCGAGGATGCGTATTCGACAAAGGCTTGTTCGGGGTTTTCCATGCAATACTGAGTGTCATGTGGACCACTGCAGATTTCACATGAGGTAGTGATTTTGTTTACTTGGGTGGGTTGTGTCAAAGCAAGATAAGCTTCCATCAAGCGTTGAACTTGATTTTCGAGCTCGATTAGACGGCGGTCGGATGTACTCGGGACATCTTGAGGCAATGCGATTGCCTTGATCGGCTTAGCGAAATCCCTTGGGTCGTTCCAACTTTCGTTGTCATAGAGAGCGAGGTCCTCTAATAATGCCCAGGATTCTTCAGCGTTGAGGTCACGAAGCTTACCACCGGCCGAGTGGTCAATGGTTCATCTTATGACGGGATTGACATGGTCATAAAAAATTTGGACTTGGAGCCAAAGGTCGATGCCATGATGAGAGACTTTTTGGAGTAAGTCCTTGAAACGAGTCCATGCTTAGAATAGAGATTCTCCATGATGTTGTTGGAACATTAGGATATCGTTGCGGAGTTTTGCGGTCCTTCCCAGTAAAAAAAATTGAGCAAGGAATCAGGTAGTAAGATCCTCCCATGTGGTGATAGATCCTGCTGGAAGACGTTCAAGCCAATTGCTAGCTTGATCGCGTAGGGAAAATTGAAACAAACACAGGCGCATTCTTTCCCTATTTTCACCGTCAAGGTCGAGTGAGTCCACAAGTTTAAGGAAATCCTTGAGGTGTTGGTTTGGATCCTCGAACTGAAGTCCGTGGAATGAGCATCCGTTTTGCACCAATCGTATGCTGTGTATACCTCTTTCCTCACATTTATAGACTGTAATTGATCCTATTTCATTTAATTGACCCTTTATTGTCAAGTCGATGATTAGGTACCACTTGTTCCTTGTGGGAGCCCGATGGTAGTATTCTATAGCCCTGTGGTAAGGTTTGGAGTAGTCTCCTAGAGTATGGATAGGATTCTCGTCTCCCATGGTGGTTGAGGGGTTCCAGCAAGAGGTGGGAATTGACTTCGAGGAATCATTTGCATCGGTTACAAGCATAGAGGCCATCCTTATCTTCGCAGCCAACAGGAATATGACGATCTTTCAAATGGATGTCAAAACGGCTTTCTTAAATGGCGAGCTTAAAGAAGAGGTCTATTAATGTGCGGTCATCGTAGGACTTCTACATGAAGTTTTATAACTCCCTAGGCAGAGCACCTAATCGTTGTAGTAGTAGTATAGGCAAGACCTTGGGGGTTGTTATCGTCCACTCGAGGAATAGGTTGGGAAGGCTTGATCATGGTCTAACAGAATTCTAAGGGTTGAGGGAAGATTATTTTTGTATTTTTTATATTTTATAGAAAGCAAGTAAATCATATAATTGGAGAGGTGGTTGGTTTTAGCTCATAAACTAAATAATAATCTAAACTAGTGGTGATAACAATAAGATAAAAGACTGTGTTTATTTAATCATGTATTACTCCCTAGATTGCTTCTCCTAGTGTTGTTGCCTTGTCACACTTGTGATGATCTGTGTAATTATTTCCTAAGTCATGAACGAATTACACGAACTCGCCATCTACTTAGCATTCCGTTAGAGCAACGCACAAGCAAGGTAGTATGAAGACTAGGGGTGTGCACGGTTTGGTTTGGGTCGGTTTTTGGCTAAAACCGAAACTGAACCGAAATATTCGGTTTTTATAAAACCAAAAACCGAAACCGCTCGGTTTTTGGCGGTTCGTTTTTTCGGTTTCACGGTTTTTGCGGTTTGGTTTTTCGGTTTTTTCGGTTACAAACCGTTTAAATTTGGTTTTTGCTAATTTATATTAATAAACTTGTTTTACGTAGAAAATTGGTTATTTTTTTAATTTTTTTTCTTCAATATGAGCCTAATAATGTTCACACCAATTTTTACAATTATACACATATAAATGAGTGACACACACATGTATGTGAAAATACACATAATATGATCATTGTCATTGTAATGACATATTGTCAAGTAAACACACGTACACAACAAATATATATATAAACATTAAGATAATATATATTATAATAATTTCATCCATAGAATAAATATAAATTTAAAATTTTTCATTTATTTATTTATATTATATTAATTATATATTATTATAAAATTGGTTTGGTTCAGTTCGGTTCGGTTTTTACGGTTCGGTTTTTGAACAAAAACTGAAACCGAACTGAAATTTTTTGATTTTTGAAAAATTAAAAACCGAACCATCGGTTTCTAGTTTCGGTCGGTTTTTTCGGTTTGGTTTTTTCGGTTTTCGGTTCGGT
>BQNB010196608.1:0-11276 GCA_026074375.1 Tanacetum coccineum | reverse complement strand
CAAAAGAACTTTATATTATAACTTAAATCTGCCTAGGTTACAGATTACAAAAACTATGATTGCTAATCGATCTCTATTGATCTGTGTATAACTATATTTACTAATTATGCCCAGGGTTCCTTTTATAGACTAAGGAAACCCTAATGGGCTTTACAAAACGTGTACAAAGATCATGCATATCTCATAAGCAGTACTAATATAATATACTAGAGTACTAATACTAACTAACAATACTAACTATTACTGGCAGTACTAACATTGTACTGGCAGTACTAACTACAAAGCTAGTAGTACTAAAGACTTAGACTTATTTCTTCAATCTTTATTAACAGCATTAAGTCTTCACTTGCAATATTAATCTTAAGTCAGCAGTATTAACTTGTAGAAGCTTCAGAATCCCAACATTAACTCCCTCCCAAATAGACATCCCTGAGACTGATAAGAATTAGTGCACTCATCTTGAGTCATACAACCTCCTCCAGCTCAGCTTAAAGACCTTTCTCATGTTGGAAAATCTATAAGGAAGGAATGATATCAACATTGACTCACTTAGGAAGTGTTCCAGTCCCGAAGTACACACTTTATCCCTTTTCCGAAGTCGAAACCATAGCACCAAAATCAATTAAGACCCAGAAATGCGCCTTTCTCCCTCCAGGAAAGTGCAGATATGAATAGCTACACCAAAGTCAACTAAGTCCCGAGTGTATGTAATTTATTCATCTATGTAGTCAAAATGGTAACATCAAAGTCAACTAAGTCCCGGATGTATCTATTTAAATTGTTTCACCAAAGTCAACTAAGTCCCGAGTGAAAGCAATTTATCCCGCTGCATAGTCGAAATTGAAACATCAAAATGGTAGCATAAAAAATCAACTAAGTACCAGATGTACACATTTCTCCCTCCAAGATGATGACTAACTGAGGAATCATCCTACACATGTGTACATCATATGCCAACTGAAACTGCATACTTAGCTTAATAGCCTGTGATTGCATAAGCAATACTCTGTGAGAAGATGTCGGTACTCTCTTTACAAATCTCTCTTGATCAACCCGATCTAAATCCCCTTATCTATTCTGTCGGCTAATACTAATGACCACTAATTGAATAAATCTTGACAAAACGAACTCAAGAATGAAGCAAAAAAACCCAACACTTAACTTCAATTCCAACTGAGTGACCCCGTTGTCATTTAAAATTCAATAATAGCCATGAAAAGTGAAGGTGAATTTTGATAAGGATCGTTTTTATTATAATGTATTGTGTTTTTTGTGTTGTTGTTCGTAATTTTTGACGTGTTGTGATTGTTAACGGATATCGGGCTCAAAAAAATAGAACATAAGCATGGCCCGTCCAAGTAATAAAACCTGGTCACTTATACATTACCCGACATGATGTTGTTTTAATACACAACTCAATCTGATAAGCTAACCTAGCATGCCAATTAAAAGAAAAATCCATAAGCATTGTTGGCCCAATACAATATAACACACTTATTTGTCTAATAAATAGCAACAATCCATAAACCCAACCATTTAAATCTCAGCCCAAATCTTGTGATAACCCAGTCCATCTCAAACCATATTATCTTAGAATCTACTTAACTTAGGCAATTTCGTCCAAAGGGATAATAAAAACCGTAAATATTGGACTAGGAGAACACAGCCCAACTAGAATTAGCCCAAGAGAAATAGTCAACCAAACTTAACCCTAAAGATAGAAGTATAAGTACACTCATTTTGTACAAACCCTAGTTTACTTAGCACAAAGTGAAACGCAGTCACATGTATGCTCCAAAAGAACAGATAACATTTCAATCCATGTATTAACTTCTCATGAACCTCAATCATAAATGACTATCTCTATTTCTAAATCATAAGAATTCATACCAAATCTCTGCCTCCTTATTATCATATGAAGACCACTCTTCATTGAACCCCCTTTTTTCTATAACTGCTCATCATGATCGATTTACCAAGGTGTCAAGAATCAAGAAGTAATTTGTCTTCAAGATCCTTTGGATGGTATAAGGTAGGTTCAACTTGGGTTTAATTATCAGTAATCAAAACAATTAAAGGTTATAACAAAGTTGTTCTAAACCTTTATTTATATTTAAATATAAAAGGATAGTTATTATCTTTACTGATCTATGATGAGATTGTGCACAACTAAAAAAAATCTGAAAAGATTGCAAATGAAAGTTGCATAAATCTGAGGTCTTTGTATTTATCTTTTAAGTTTGAGTCATTTGGTTATGATTGAGGAGATGGAGTTAATGTTTGTGTAATGTGACGAAGGGATTTTAGGTTTAGATTTATGGATTTAGATTTGTTGGATATTGATTATAACGAAGTAGTTGTATAGATATTGTATGTTGTTGTGGTTTGTCTTTCGAGTCAGTCCTCTATTCTTCTACATTTCTGTTAATTTCGTTTGGACCTTGACTCGTTAATGACTCATTGAGGTAACCTGGGTCAACTCGGTTAATACCGAGTTGACTCGGTTTGGGTTATGGCATGGATAGATCGGTTCCTACTGGGTTTTTGATAGATCGATTCCAACTAAATTGTACAATAGATTGGTTCTCATTGAGTTGGTAGATTGGTTCGCACTGAGTAGACAAGTTTGAAGGTAAGGCTGATGAATGATTCTTTGTTGGGTACTCAATCAATAGTAAAGCATTTAGAGTATTTAATAGTAGAACTAGGATAGTTGAAGAGAACCTGCATGTTTAGTTTAGTGAGTGTAGGTCCTTGGTATAGGATCTGACTAGCCTTTGTAAGACGATAGATAACTTGGATAAATCCAAATCAACTATATGATGAAATTATAAGCCAATTGTTATGTAGGAAAGTAAGTTCTAATGGTAATTAGAGCAGGTACCAAAGCATGTGATGATGTAGCCTAAAGCTAGAATAGAGACAAGTACCTGGCAATAAGATTACATTCGCTGACCGATTGTCTGGACTGCTGATCTACCATTCTCTATAAATTTCAAAATATCACCTGATGCTGTGTGATCAAACCAATCCGTAGATGATGGAAAAAAAAAAAAAAAAACAAAAAATAAAAAGAAGTTACAAGAACAGGAATAATAAGGTGGTGGATACCAAGTAAAGAGTATAGAAATAGATGCATCAAGATGTAAGGATGCTAGTTTAACAACACATAACAATGTATAATCTGCTAGCACAATGAAGTTAATGTTGTTAGAAAGAAACCAAGCATTAAGGCTTCCAGATGAACCCAATATGCCTCTTTGGAAGATAATATCTATTGCAGATGATGAGAAGAAGTTGGTGCAAGTCTGACAAAGAACAATTTGATGCATTTAAATGCCTGTCCATCATATTCCTACTACAAGAGTACACAAATGATCGATCCATTTGAACAAATTATTCATAGACCTTGAATTTAGTACACCTCAGACAAGAAGAATGTGACCACAGAGAATTTGGAAGAACATGGTTTGTTTAGTTCAGTTCAGCAATAGACCAAACCATAAAGACTTCAAATATTGCAATGTGTTGCATTGCTTTTTTATCACAAGGCAAGAAACCAAAAAAGGATAATACATGCATTCAAGAATCCAAAAGCTAGATAAGGCTAATGCAAAGAGCTTATATAAAAATCTAAGTTATAAAAGGTTTGGACCTTGGTAGATTTACCAAATGGCAAAAGGCCCATAGGCACGAAAGGGTCTTCAACGAATAAAAGTATGAATGAGAAATTGTTGAACTAAAAATAAGATGCAAGATTGGGGTGTGTGCTCAAAAGTGTACACACAAGAAAAAGGGATTGACTATGATGAAGTCTTTACCCCTGTTGCAAGAATTGAAGCAATTAGGCTATTCTTAGCCTATGCCTCATTTAAAGACTTTGTGGTGTACCAGATAGATGTCAAGAGTGCATTCATTTTATATGGTAAAGGATTGAAGAGGAAGTTTATTGTATTGTCACCACCCGGATTTGAAGACACCAACTTCTTGACATAGGTAAAACAAAGTAGAAAAGGCACTTTATGGACTGCATCAAGCTCCAAGAGCTTGGTATGAAACCTTGTCAACTTATTTGTTGGACAATGGGTTTCAGAGAGGAAAGATAATACAAAGAGCTTTGTATATCAGAAGGTGAACAAAGTGATTATTCTGTTAAGGTTCAAGTGTAAGGTTAGATTATATCATTTAATTGCTTACAAAGAAGTCATTATGCACTGAGTTTGAGAAGATGACGCATAAGAAGTTTTCAGATGAGTTCTATGGGTGAACTCACATTCTTCTTAGGATTGCAAGTAAAGCAAAAGGAGGATGGGATTCCTATCAAGGAAATGGATTCTATTCTCAAAGATCCGGTTGATAAAAATTCTCCTGATAACAATCTTGTTGATACCATTTTTGAGATGTCACCGATGAACATGCTCTTGATAACTCACCCCCACCATTATGGGAAGATTATGATGATGAACTTCTCGATCTTGAGACCGTTAATGATGATACTTATGATGATCCATTTGACTTCAAAGAAGAGAAAATCGAAGATTCTAAAATCTTGATTGATGAACTTGATCCCCCTAGATCAAGTGATTTCCTTCCTTTTCCCGAATATGACTCGGTTTTCTATGAGGATTTTTCCGAGGTTGATGCTTTGTCTTCAACCAACAACGAGGACAAAGTATTTAATCCGGGTATACTCATTCATAAGAACCTCTTTGAAGTCACCAATTGTGCAACTATTGAAAAGAATGTAAAGAAGACCACTAATGCTTCTTTAATTCTTGAGGATTTTAATCCTCCTCTTTATGAACTTCCTTTCCACAAAGAAGTTCTCGGGTCCGAAACTCTACTATCGTTTTCACCCGAAAATGAGGAAAAAGTTTTCAACCCCGAGATTCTCACTTCTAAAATCATCTCATCGGGGCCCTAAAGCTTTCAAATTCATTAAAATTTTTAAAAGCCCGATGGAGATTTTTCCTTGCTCTTATGGAGAGGACATCCGTGTTTTGGATGTTCCGTGTCTCCATTTCTATCCCCCATGAACAACTCAATTCAAGGACGGGTCAAGCTAAGTGACCTTAAATAAGCGCTTCGTGGGTGGCAACCCATGCTTATCTTATAATAGTAGTAATGAATAAGTGTGTTATGAGGAGACTCGCCTCTTCCTTTCTCGTGCTTTGTGTTTTGTGATATATGTCCAGGATTGCCCGGATTTTGAAGCCTCTTGTGCTCATGGTTTTGTCCTTCATTCACTCGAGCTTCACATCCTCAGCTTCTGGGAATCCAATATCCTAATCTTATCGACTAACGTTTATCTTTAGGCACACTTAATAAACGGCTTTAGGATTTACGTAGAGACCCTTCTTAAAACGTTGAAGACAATGTTTAGATAAATGGCTTAGGATTTACGTAGAGACCCTTCTTAAAACATTGAGGACAATGTTTAGTCTAGTATGGGGGGTCTTTGATTTGATTATGCCTGCAGTCGTTGTTTTCGCGTAATCCCGTTTTTACCACCAAAATTTTTGAAAAATACCAAAAAATGAAAAAATTTAAAAATGTTCAAAAATAAAATAAGTGTTTTGTCACAATTTTGACTTTCCTGCTGGGTAGAATAAGAGTAAATTTTGACTCGATCGAGCGTGTTGAGCTCTAGCTTGTTCCTTAACTTTTAGACTAAGCGTTCGCGGGTTGCGAAGAACGAAAAATGATAGAGTTAAGTATGAGTTGGATGCTAAACAAGGATTATTTGGAAATCTTAAGAGCTCATGTGTGTAATTTGTGGCTTTTTCTCCCATAAGCTCTTAACCTGATTAATATACGTGCTACTTTTGGAGATTAAACTTAAATCAATAATTTTTATGTAGTATATAGCAAAAATTTTAGCCTTAGTTCAAATTTATACTTGAATTTTTCAAAAAGAAGTCTTCTCTATATCAAAAAAAAATATGATAAGTAATAAATATAAACTGTGGGCTAATAAAAGTTTGCTGTATCTTGCCGGCTCACAACCGATGTTACGACATTCTAAAGAAAGCCCATAGTAAGAATAATAATCCGAGACTAATAAAAGTTTGTTGCATCTTGCCGGCTCACAACCGATGTTGCAGCCTTCTAAAAGGTCGAGGGTTACAATTGCATCAATGTTATGTTTATTATTAAGTGTGAATTAATAAATAAATTAATTTTTGTTAAATTTAAATATGCTTTTGAACTTTCACTGTTCTATTTTATAAGCTATGTGTATACGGGAAACCTAAGAGTTTTTGAAACCTAAGGTCCGTGAGTCCCGATACTAGTCTCTGTGAGGTGTCAAAAGCCTGGTCACTTAGCCGCAAGGTTGGGATGTGCCGAGACGAAAGTCGCTACATGGGATGATCTCGCCTTCAAACTCATTATTCTCGGGTGGAACGTGAAGCATAGTATTTTGCAAAACGTTGATCCATAGTTGAAATTCGAAATTAGCACATTCACCTTAATATAATAATTCCCGGGAGTGAAAAGTTCACAAGTTGCAAATATGAGTAGTGTTAGCATCTTAACTCATAATTAGCGGTGATTTCATTTTAAGCTTGGTTTGGAATAAATGAAAAGTCGGGAACGATGAATTTATCCTTTTTGGGGCATTCTCGGATCGAAATGCATCTTGTTCTATGATCCCTAAAAGTTATAAAATAACGGAAGTCAAATAAGTTAGTTAGTTGTTGAAATAGAAAAAATGCAAACAAATAAGTGTAGAATAAGGATATTTATTTAAAAATGGTAATGGACGGGGCCTTTTAAACTTATGAGTCTTTACATTTCCCATCAACATCTCAACCTCAAAAGAAACAAAAACCTAGGAAGCCAAAAAGAAAGGACACTGAGGTACCTCAGCCTAGTGGTCCTACAGATAATGTTGCAGATGAGGTTGTCTATGAGGAGATGGATGACTGGTATGTGCTTAATTACACATACCGTTTTCCATCAAAACCAGACTTAAATGACCAAAAACGTACCAAAAATACTTTGTATTTGTATGTTTTCATTTATATTGTGTAGGAAACGGATATTCGAGAAAAGGACGAAAAATCAAGCAAAAACGGATAAAACCGAGCACGGAATGGAAAAGCGTGGAAAAGGCAAAGTCAAATCGAAGCCAAAAAGTCAACCCAAGTCAAAGTCAAGTCAACCCCAGAAAAGTCAAAGTCAAACCCGAAGCCGTAATCGAAGAATACTTAATGAGCCCATCCGAACCCATCTAATGGGCCAAGTCAGCCCATTAGTATATTACATGAAGACTTTATAAGCCTTTTACTTGAAAAAGCCCATAAACCCTTTTATATCATAGCCGGCCCAAACAAACATCCAAAAGCCCAACTATAACTTTGGGGGGTATTTCTGCCAAACCCTCAAAGTTATACACCCAAAGGACTTAATTTGCAATAACACAAATCACTTTGGGGGGGCAAAACTGCCAACTCCCAAAGTTATAACACCACGAGGACCTTTCTTGCAACAACATATATATAATTGAGGGACCACTTATGCCAACACCCCAAACTCGTTCATATGAAACAAACACTGTACATCTTCCCAATTTCCCGCCAGTTAAACCCCACCTCCCTTGTTACTTTCATTAACATCGTATACTGTTCACGTCCCAACAAAAACATCACCACCATCCTTCCCCATACCCACAAGCTGCCAAGACAGCTTGGCAATCCCACAACAGCTTATTGGCTACTCAAAAACGAAGGGTCTTGATTTAAGAACTTGGGCTCCAAGATGAATAGATGGCTGTGATTACTTTGGGTTCCTCTCTCACAACAAAAACACACCCCTTGGAAGCACACACAGAAGAAACAAACCAAGGACTCAAGCCTTTAGTATAAATAGGGTAGTTTATAGCTAGTTAGTCTTGTCGAATTTTATAAGAGTCAAAAGCTTGTAACATTATTTGCACCAAATTTAATATATTGCAATTTAGTTTAACTGTCTTTTAATCTTTGTCTTTTAAATACTTGCACTGTTATTTTTTAAATTAATGAAATTTTCACTTTTTGTCATATAAGCTACTTGTTCATTTAAAAACTATTTTATAAGCCTTGTATAAGCTTTTGAGACATCAAAAGCTTAAACAAACATTTGTCTTAAATTATGTCCTAAAAAATCAAAAATCACAAAAAGGGTCACCCCTCAAATACCTCAGCTTATTAGAAAGAAAACTAGCCTTGGAAGAGCTTTTAAGACCTCACTAGCTTGTCTTTGACAAGCTAGAGCTTGTAGATCTTACATTTGCCCTGTTTTGAGCAAGGGCTTGGTAAGTTTTCTTATTTTTCCATTTTTTTTGCTTTTTACTGTAGCAATGCTTATATTGTGCTTATTTATGTTTTTTTTGTGCTTATTTATGTTTCTTTATGCTTATGTGTGCCTTTTATTGCTTGGTTGTTATTTAGTTTGAGCTTGTGCTTAAAACTGCCAAATTTGCTTATAAACTGCTTATATCTTATCTGCTTATTCTAGTGCTTTTTATTGTGTCATTTGTGCTTATTATTGCTTGCTATTTATTAGTTGTTAACTGTTTTTCAAAAACCTTTTCTTAAAACCCTTTAAATAGTCTTAAAATTTGAATTTCCATACTTAAGGGGGTGTTTGGGTCAAGAGTAAAAACGGGTCAATTTGAGCTTAAAAACCAAGTGGGTCAATTGGCCACTTTTGGCCAGCTTTTGTAAGTAGTAGTTAAGCAATTTTTCAAGGTTTTTAGTTCTAAAAATTAGTTTTCAAGTTTTTCTAAAGGGTGTGTTCAAACTGTGGTGATATAACAGTTGGTACATTGCTTATTTGATTTTGTGTTCAAGTCTGTTTTTGAGTCTTGTTTTTATGTTCATTTGGGTGTTATAATAGAGTGGTGTAGTGTTTTCTAAGTTTCCTTGTGTTCCTTTGTAAATCTGTCAACACTGTCAAGCTATTTTTCTTAGTTTCAAAGGGTAATTTTTCATTTTAAAATTTCAGACCTTTAAAAATGTTGTTAGCTTTTTAAATGTTGTGCACAAGCTCATTGGAACTTTGTCTCCATCTGTTTTAGCTTTTTGAGTTTTAATAATTCCTTTTTCTAGCTGTTTCATAGGGCTGCAATAGCCATCATTTTTCTCTAAAAAAGGATAAGTCAGCATATGCTGGTGTGACAGCCTATTTCCAAGCCATTTTTCTTGCCTTATTTGTGTTTTAATTTGTTTTACTTTTGCTTATTTGAAATGCCCTTTGGACATACTTTAAGCTCATATGCCCCCATTAAGCTTTAAGATCCCTCTAGGTGCCTTAAAATTGAGCTCAAATTTGTGTCCTAGGCTGTGTCCTGCACCTGTTTGAGACCTAGTGCTTATTTGCTCTGTCTGGCTTATTTGCCCTATTCCTTGGCTCATTGTTGATTAAAGTTGCTTATTAGGTGTTAGGATCATTCTATTTTTGCTTATTCAGTTTTGCCTTTATTATTTTGTTCTTAAATAGCCTTAACAGTTAGCTTATTTTGCCTTAGCTTATTTGAAATTTTCTAGCTTATCTGTTTGTTATTTTCAGCTTATTTTTGCTCCTCTTGCTTATTAGTAGTTAGTAATTGTGTGTTTTAGCCTATCTTGCTTTTGTGCTAGCTTATTTCTCCTAGGTTAGCTTAACAGTTTGGCTAAAAAAGAAAAAAAATGACTTAGTGTTAAATAAGCTCATGACTGCCCCTTTTGTGCTTATTTTTCAGCTTATTCCTAAGGTTAAAAAATATTGCCTTTTTTGAATTAGCTTATTTTTAGGTGTTTTACAAGTTTTTTTAAAAAAAATAAAATAAAAAAAAAGTTTTTATAAAAAGAGAGAGGCCCAGGCTTGAACCCTGGACCTCCCCCTTTGCACACACGACATACCACAAACACACACTAACCACTTTGCTACATTAGCTCATCCAACATTTCTTTGCACAATTAAATCTTTATAGTCATTTTCTTCCCTTTAAATCTTTACACAATTAAATCTTTACAGCTTATTTATAAGCTTTCTTTTCCAGCTTTTATTTTTCTTAGAACCAACATCCTTCTATCTAATTTTCCTTATTTTTTCAGAATTTTTCATTTAAGTTTACTATTTTTAATCTTTTATTTTCTTTAAAATCGTTTTTAATTCATAAAAAATTATAAAAAAGTCAAAAAAATATAATTCTTTTTTTGAAAATTTTCTTTTATTATATAGTATTTAGGAAAAATAGAATTACTTTCGTAGGTTTATTTTTGCAAAATTTCACTTTTTAAAGAACGGGATTCGATCCCCGTTCTCGTTTTCTTCGTTTTTTAACTTTAAACATTCTCGTTTTTGGATTTTCTTTAAAATTTCTTTTAATTTAGTAATTAAGGATTATTAAAACTTTAAAAATCATTTTAGGTCTTAATTTTTGATAATTTAGTTTTTTTTTAAACTCGCGTTTTTACTTTCCCGTCAACATTTTAAGATTTAATCATTCTAGCTTTCGTTCTTAGGTTTTCCTTAATTGTTTTTGCATTTTAATTAGAAAAATCAAATCCAAATTTTTTTCTTCATTCAAACATCAAATATCAAACCGACTTTTGACTTTCCAATTCACTCCTCGTTGGGACTACGACCCGGGAATATCCTTCACTACCCGGATTCTATTGATTTTTTTAGATTACCCTTATTATATATATATTTTATTATATATATAAAGGTGTAATTTAAACTAATCAATAGCACGTGGTGCAAGTTTGTGAGGTGGGTAAAGGTGATGATAACAAAGGCATCCAAAGATGCGTAAACGGGAGTAGTCGGGTTCTTTTTGAAAAAGTCTTGTGAAGAGGATTTTGTTGTTAATGGCGATTGAAGGGAGAAGGTTAAGGAGGTAAGTTTTCATATGTAGAGCCTCGACCCAAATTGATGGGGGTAGGTGTGCTTGAAAGAGGAGTGTACGTATGACGTTATTTATGGTGTGTATCATCCGTTCGACTTTACCATTTTGTTGAGAGGTTTTTGGGAAAGAAAAACGAAGTTGGATGCCATGATTAGCAAAAACTGTATGGAGTTGGTTATTGTCGAACCACCACCATGATCACATTGATATCTCTTTATTTCACATTCAAACTGGCTTTTAACATAATTACAAAAATGAAAAAACTTGGCGAACATGTCAGATTTATTTCAAAGAGGATATATCCATAAATAGTGAGAAAAATGATCAAGAAATATTACATAATATTTAAAACCACTTGAACTAACAGTGGGATAAGTTCATAAATCAGAATGAATAATAT
>BQNB010196607.1:0-11276 GCA_026074375.1 Tanacetum coccineum | reverse complement strand
CCCCCATACTAGAACTAAACATTGTCCTCAATGTTTAAAAGGGGCTCTACGTAAATCTAAAGCCATTTATTAATTATGCTAATAGATAAACGTTAGTCAATAAGATCTAGGATATCGGATTCCCATATATAAGCATGTTAAGGATTGAATCTTGAGTGAACTATGGACAAAACCACGAGCACGAGAGTCTTCATAATTCGGGAAATCCTGAACATAAAACACAAGCCACAAAACACGAGAAAGGAATAGGCGAGCCTCCTCTCGTCACACTTATTAGAAAATAGAAAAAGAAGATAGAAAACACGGGTTGCCTCCCGAGAAGCGCTTGTTTTTGTGCGAGTCTCTAGCTTGACTCTCCCTAAATTCCTTTATTCTTAGGGCAGAAACAAAAGAATGGAAAAATCGTCATCAGACTTTCATATGCCACCGTCTCTAAGGAATAGAAACTATAAGCGGAGATGCCGGGGTCAAAATGATGTCCTCACTCCCGAAGGAGAGAAGAGGAAGAGAATTCACAAGATAGGTAAGAAAAGGAAGAAAGATTTTGATAATAAATGTGAGGGAAAGATAATGGCGGTCCTCAAAGGTAATCCTCACATTTTCCTTAATCTTTAAATCATCAATATTAGGTTCATTATGTAAGCTTTTTGGGTCATAATCTAAAAACACCTCAGGAAGGAGATTAGGGATAGTGTCCTTAATAAACAAACTCTCAAGATAGATTATGTCTCCTTCCTCAAAATGAAGTTCTTTTGGATGGAGAGAAAATGATATATCATCATTTAATAACTTCTCGAGTAGAAAAATGTCTCCCTCCGGATCAAAATCGGCACCATCAATTCTCGGTGGAATTGAATCACTTGTAAGACAAGCTTCGATCTCATCACCTCCTGGGTCAAAACACTCATCCTCATTAAGCTCAAAAAGATGTGTGACTAGCAAAGCCTGCTCATCAAGGTTAGAAACATAAGAGTCTTTGCTCTCGATATCCTCTAACACCTCATTAAAAAGAGGATTTACGTCACTAGAGATGTACTTGTCGTCGAATTCAAATAGAGGGTTCAAATAAGTTTTAAAATTTTCCTCCTGAACGTCCTCATCAGGAAATTACTCATCATCACTAGAGGTAAAATCATCATTAGATTCGAAGAGAGGATTAGAGAAAGTCATAGAATTACCCCCTAAAATATCAAGAGGAAAATAATCATCACAAAAAGGCAAATCACATTCACTGTCGTTGTCGGATGTATCTTCGGACTCACTTGGGATTGGAACAAGGTCCTCAACACTAGACTTTATTACTTCGTCCGATTCCTTTTCAGGAATAGTGCTAAGATGCTAATCCCCCATGTTGAGAGAGTCCTCGGGCTCCATAGTCGATAAGACGAGTGTGATTGCAATAGACAGAGGAATTTGAGAAATAATTTTATTCAAAGGAATAGTACTCTCCTCGTCATCATCGTCATCGTCGTAAATAAAATTGAAACGTCACGAAGGCTCGGGAGTATGAGTACTAAGATTAGCCGCCTGCTCTTGTTGACGTAACTTTTCAACCAAGGATTGCACAGCTTTAAGAACATCATTCATCCTTTACTGATTAAGGTCTTCTTGAATACTCTAAGGCTGATGATCGATGGAATACTGCGGGGGTTGGTCAAAACCGGAAGAGTTAGAATTATAGCAAAGATTAGGCTCATAGAAGTTCTGATTCCTCGGTTGATACTGAAAGCTCTTATGAGGACCCACATAGTTTTCACAACAAAGATATTGTTGTGGAAAAATCGATGAATTTCGTGGATAATAATTATCACCAAAGTTTTGATTGTAGCTCGGTTCCTGCTCATAGACAAGCGGTACCCGTGGTGGACAATCATAACCATAGGGAGAATCGTTCCCACATAACTCACATGAGTAGGTCTGGTACTAGGGCTGTGGAGGGTGGTTGAAAATTTTTGGAGGATCATTGAAAGAATTCAGATTTAGATCATAAACGAATAAATTTCCCACTCTAGAAGCGCAAAACGAACAAAATCCATTTCTAAGATTATTACCACACCACTCGCAAGTACACCGTCGACAAAGTAAACCATCTAACGGACCTCCACACCCAAAGCAACCATGTTAGTTGAATGACGACATAAAAATTAAACAAATAGGAGGTTAGAAAAGATAAGAATTAAATGATATAGAAGATAGAGAAGAATATTTTTGAAATTTTATATAAGTAGAATATAAAAATATTTTTGGAACCGATTATCAAAGGTGCACGGTAGCTCTCTAGAAAAAGCACAAAGAAGTGGAGGAGCGGGTAAGCGTGAAGCATTTTTAAAACCTTCTCCTTTCGGGTCGAAGTTCGTAGGATCAACCCTCCTTATACCTCTCTTAAAGTTTGTTAATCTAAAGGTGAGTCAATTTAGTAATTGACAACACGGTTTTTTTTTTGTTTTTCAATTTTTTTTGGTATTTTAAATACTTTATAAAAGAAAATAAATCCACAAAAATAAATCGAGAAAAATAAAATATTTTTGTATTTTATAGTTTTATAAAAATAACAAAGAAAGAAAAAACGATAACTTCACGGGGAAGGGTCTTCAATGCACTAATCTTCAAACTTCAACGCGATTATCGTTTCACACTTCCCCAGCAGCGGCGCCAAAAATTTGATTCACTCAATTATAGTTTATATATATATTATATATATTAAAAGCAATTTAAGCAAATCACTCTTGTGAAAGAGTAATAAGCTAATTACTAATAAATTATATTTTCGGAAAGTATTAATGAAAAAATTACCCTTAGGAAAGGATAAAGTTGAAATCGTTCCCGAGTCGTTTTTCCAACGAAACGTGAATTTGAAAATCTTGTTTCGGTTTGTGATCGCGTGCTTGAATAATCGATATTTTGGATTTTGGATTCTAAATCTAATAACGCAAGGGAAATCATATAAAGGCACGCTAAACTAGAAATTAAGGCAATTTAAAAATCTAACGACATTTTAAACAAATTAAAATTAATTAAAAACTAAATTTCGCTAACTAATTAACTAAAAATGACAAATTAAAACTCTAAAAACTCAAAATGCAAATTTCTTAAACTAAATGACTTAAACTATAATTTTTAAAACTCAGAAATTATTTTTTTGAATTTTTAAACCAATTAAAACTATTTTTAAAACTAAATAATACTAAAAATTAAATTAAAAATACTTAATATAATTCTAAAATTTTGAGAAAATAACTAAAAATACTAGACATTATTCTAGGTTTGCAAAGAAAAACGAGTAAAAAAGCTCTTATCAATAAGCTGCTAAAAATCGAAAAATAAGTTGAATAAGGCAAAATCTAATCTAAGTATATAAATTAAATGGATCAAATGTTTAATGAAAAAGAACCCAATGGCGCAGAGATAAAGATTTGTTTGTGAAGGAAGGTCACAGGTTCGAGTCCTGTGGCCTACATTTTTTGCAAAAATATTTTTTTTAATTTTCTTTTAAAACAGTTAAAGAATAAGCAAAAATAAGCAATTTTAATAAAAATGACTTAATACTAAAACTTATTAATAAGGCTAAAAAAGGACATTAAAGAGACAGTATGGCTAGCTAGGCTTATTTAAGACTTTTAACCAAAACTGTTTGGAATTTTTGACTCAATAAGCTATAAGAAAAACCAATAAGCTAAAGACAGACCAATACCTAGAACTAATAAGCTCTCATGACTAGAAATTAGCTAATCAAATAAGCTGGAAAACAGATAAAATGATTAAGATAGTAAACACAAAAATAGGTTTAAAGGGCTTTTAACCAAAGTTTAAGCTAGATTTAAGGAGTGATAAGCATTTAGATTAAGCAAAAAAGTTGAAAACAGATTGAGTTTGAGACTCAATACACAAATAAGCTGGAGTTAAGAAAAGTAGTTTAAGTAATAAGCTAGAAAAGACAGATTAAATTGACAGACTAACAAATATAATTTATTTTGACTTTTTGATTTTAAAGTGACTACTTGCAGACTAATTTTAAGACTCAAAAATGATTTTGGACACAAAAAAAACTTAAAACAATTAAAAAATAACTTAAATAAGCTAGGTTTAATCAAACAAACAAAGAAAGCTAGATTCTAACCACTATTGATCTGCATAGCTAGGCTCTTAATAACATTTTAAAACACCAATGCTTGACTGTTTTTGATCAAAAGACTCACAAAGGTTTTTCCAAAGTCTTATGACTCAAATCAGATGCACATTGTTGTATTAGAAACCAACTTTTAATACAAATACCACAACTCAAATAGATTTTTAAAGAGCTAAAAAGATAAGCATATTTAAACGCATTAGTACTAGCAGACATGAGATTTTGATTAAACATACTTTAAACTTAACAATAACCATTCTAAACTTATTAAAACTAATTTTAAGACTAAATTAAGGCTTATGCAAACTGACTTAAATACCAAAAGACAGCATGAACACATTTCTTCATATTAAAAATGCTTATCCCAAACTTTTCTTTAACACTTGAAGATAAACTTTTAAGCTAAAACATATCTAATTAAGCATTGATTTGTAAAAACAGATGAAGTTCTATGACAACTAAAAACAAATAAGCAAGAACCATATGAAAATAAGCACTAGTTGATAAGCAAAACAACTAAGCACATTAGACTTCTAAATGAGCAGATTATATGAAAACTCAAAACAAGCTAAATCTAAGCTATGAACTAGTCAAAACAAGTTACTATTAAGCAT
The DNA here is from genome assembly GCA_026074375.1 of Tanacetum coccineum. Classification (NCBI taxonomy): domain Eukaryota; kingdom Viridiplantae; phylum Streptophyta; class Magnoliopsida; order Asterales; family Asteraceae; genus Tanacetum; species Tanacetum coccineum. The sequence goes on along the minus strand of BQNB010196607.1, from coordinate 6,536 downwards.
AATAAGCACATTTAAGCAACAATAAGCAAAGATAAGCAGATTAATAAGCAGAATAAGAAATTTAAGCTAGAAATAGAAAAAGTAATTGTACATTGTCCTTTGCTCTAAACAAGGACTAAAATGCTCTTAAGAGCTTATCTACAAGCTTTAGCTTGTTGAAAACAAGCTGGTAAAGTCCATAAGCCCATCAATTTCTAGCTTATCATCCACTTTTGAGCTTATAATAACTTTTAAGGTAATTTAAGTGATTAACTAATTTGTTAAGCCTTAAGAAGAGCTTAACTGAATTTGGTATAGCTTTTGAGGTAACAAAGAGCTTAATGGGCTTATTAGGTTATGTATAAACACATTTTTAAAACATTTACATAAAAGTAAAATAAGAATTTAACACAGGGTTTAAAAGGAAACTGTAATTTTGTTAATTCTTAAAGAGGTTACAAGCTGAAAAAGGAAATTACAATAATGAAAAAGACAATAAGCTAAAATAAGCAAAATAACACAAAAACTTATATTAAAAACTACTCCCCTTCTCCTTAAGACACTGCCTCTATTTATAGTGAACGAGAGAAGGTTCTAGGCCTTAAGGAGCGTCCCACAAGCTTCAATCCTGACCCTTGATTTCAAATCCAACCATTTGAGCCATTGATCACTCTCCACGTTTCAACAGCTAATAGGATGCTTTAGGATTGCCAACGTAGCCTGGGAACTGGTGTCAGACCCACCACGTTGCCTTCTAGAATAGTTTTGAGCGTGTGTGGATCTGTTTTTACCTGGTTAACTTGAACAATTGAAGGAGATGAAGACATACCTGGCACGGGGTTTTTATTGTTGACTTGGACAGGGAATATGGATTGGGCTTTTGTCATATTTCTTAGGCCAAGACTTGGATATTGGATTGGATCTTTAGATTTGGACTTGGACTTTCATATTAGGCTTGGTATGGTATAAGCATTAATGGGCTGACCCAGCCCAATAAAATGGGTACGCGTTGGCCCATTAAAGATGAAAATGCCTTCGGCTTAGCTTTCTTACCTCTTCCGTCCCCCTCCTCGTGTCTTGGTTTAGTCCTTTTTGGCTTCGTTTTGTCCATTTTGATATATCTGTTACCTCAACAACACAATTACAAAATAGACCATAATACAATGTATTATCCATTTGGTTTTGTCATTAAGCTCGTTTTTATAAAGAAAAGTGATATGTGATTAATTACATATCAATGCTCCTCCACTTCTACATTTAGACATAAGCGATCGGGAGCTCGATGTATCATTGTAGACCTACGAACAGGAACAACTTCATCTTGAGGTGGTTCAAAACCTTCAACCTCCATAGGAATTTCGCTAGTGTTTTTAAAAGGTGATAGTAGCTTATATTGAATTTCTTTTAAGTTCTTTTGGCCCTCTCCACTGACTTCTTGAGACATAAATATTTTTCTCTAAGAAATCAGCAAACCTTCAACAATTAATTTGTGTTTTCAGATGGTAAGTAGAAATAGTAACCCATCCATTTCCTTATTCTTGGGTATCCTATAAAGATACACTAACAATCTTGTTGAGGTTTTCAGTCGTATCCCACTTCACAGCGCCTGGCACATCCCCATACCTTTAAGTAAGATAAGTTAGGAACTTTTCCATACCATAATTCATATGGTGTCTTATCAACATTCTTGGTTGAAACCATATTGAGAATGCGTATAGCAGTCTCTAGAGCATAATCCTAAAAGGATAACGGTAGAGTTGTAAAATTCATCATAGATCAAACCATGTTTAACAAAGTGCGATTCCTACTTTCAGACACCCCATTATGTTGTGGTGTATATGGAGGTGTAAGCTGTTAAAAAATTCGACAGCTTTGAGATAATCTTTTAAAACTCTATGGACTATATATTCGCCTCCTTAGTCTGATCAAAGTGCCTTTATTGTCTTTCCGAGTTGATTTTCCATTTCATTTTTAAACACCTTGAATGTTTCAAAGACTTCATGTTTATGTTTAAGTAAATAAACATAACCATAATGACTATAATCATCCGTGAAGGTAATGAAGTAGCTAGCACCTTGTCTTGACACATGTCGAAGTGGACCACACACATCAGTATGTATTATTCCAAGAAGATCAGTCGCCCTTTCGGTACGATGTGGAAACAATTTCCTTGTCATTTTGGCCGATAAACAAGACATACATTTATTAAAAGATTCTTCATCCGTTGATTTTAAAAGTCCAAAATGTTGCAGCTTTTCAATACGTTTCTTGCTTATATGAGTAAGACGATAGTACCACAAATAAGTAGAGTCCAAGTTGTGTTTTGCTCTTCTATTGCTAACATTATAAATAGAATCAACATTTGGCACACGATTAATCATATCAATTTCATAAATACCATTACTAGGAATAACATTAAAATAAAGAACATTATTCTTAGAAACTGAAATTCCATAATCCGTAAAACATTAGATAAAACCATTGTTAACCAAACGTGAAACTGAAACAACACCTCTAGTTATAGTAGGTGCATAATGACAATTGTCTAAACAAATCACTAGGCCATTAGGTAAAATTAAGTCATAACTTCCAATAGCTTCCACTTGCGCACGAACACCATTGCCCATGTACAAATAGAGAGCTCCTTGTTTTAGCTTTCTTGCTCCTCTAAGACCCTGTTTTGTGTTATAAATATGAGTACCACAACCAGTGTCATACACCCAGGATTTATTAGGAAAAGAAAATAATTCTATAGTGAAGATACCTGAAGAACTGGCAGTGCCAACTTGCTTCTTCTTCTTAATCAACTCAGCAAGGCAAACAAGACAATTCCTTTTCCAATGACCCACCTCTTTGCAGTGGTGGCAGGCGTCATCCTTAGTCGGATGCTCGCAGAAGGTTTAGGGTTTCTAGGCTTAGGAATATAAACTTGTTTATCATTTCCTTTGCCATTAGCTTTACCCTTGCCTTTAGCTTTAAGCGATTTCTTTTTGGCTTTCTGGATTTTACCACCTTTAATCATCATTACTTGTGGTGTTTCAGCCTTTTTAGGTAAACCTTTTTCATGCTCAATGAGCATAGCATGTAGTTCACCAATTGTCTTCCCCATGTTATGCATATTGTAATTTCTCACAAATCTAGCAAAATCTTTAGTGAGGCCATTCAAGATAAGACCAACAGTAAGATCTTGTGGTAGCACATAACCAAGACGTTCCAGTTGATCTACATATCCTTTCATCTGTAGAACATATGCAGCAACTGGTTTACCCTCCTCTTGTTTGCAAGCATGGAAAGTTTGGATTAGGTCAAACCTCTCCACTCCAGCTTGTTTCTCAAACATAGATTTAAGCTCCTGAAGCATCTCATAAGGTGAATAATTTTCAAATTGTCTATGAAGTTCAGGAGTCATACTACCGAGCATAAGACAAGCCACCTCATTATATGCATCATATATTGCATTCCATTCCGCCAGCACATTTGCTGCGGAATCAGCTGCAGGAGCAGGGGGAATAGGCTGTTCAATGACAAACATTTTCTTTTCAACTCTCAAGACTAACTTAAGTTGACGAAACCAGTCATTGAAATTATTTCCAGAAAGTTTTTCTCTTTCAAACATCGACCTGAAAGCCGAATGGTTTATGTTTTGAACAGGGTGTGCCATCTACAAAACATAGTTAAAGTTCAAGAATTAGTATTTTCGATAATACTCCTTGAAGAAAATTAACTACCCATGTTTAATCAAATAAACAATTAATTTTCTAAAGGCTAGGATCCTACTTGACATACCACCACCACATCAGTTGATCTGCTAGTGATGGTGTATTCAAAAGGTAATTGACGATCAATAATTGCCACCGGTGCAATTCCTAGAACCTTATGGGACTTACTTTATTACAATAATATACTAGTAAGCATGTTTTATCCCATCTATGCCTGGAGTTTAAGGTCTCACCAATAAACCGATTAAGTCGTCCAATCAAAAACTGTGATTATGTAACACTAACGTCTCACGAAAAAGTGTATAATCACCTTGGGATTACGATCTACATACGTCTCACGCATAGTAAAAAGCATCTACAAGTGTTTTTACAAATTGGATGGCAATAACTTATTTAAAAAATGGTATTATATTTGTTGTGACAAATATGTACGAAAAAGCATGCATACATCTTCGTATCATAAATTTTAATAAAAACTTTACTTAATTAAGTTATTTATTATGGTATCATATATTTTCAATACATCTAATGTATAAATAGTGTTACCTTTTTAAAATTGACGATTCAACGTGTTTTCAAATGTAAAGACTTTATATTTTATCGCGGGAAAAGATTAAAGAATGGTTAAAAACCATTCAAACCCTAGACCATTTGCGACTTCCTAAATAGTATGCAAGGTAAGAAAACTACAACGTAGTCATGTATTATAAGGTAATGGTATCTACAAGACCGAAGTCTTGATGAGTCTCCCCGAACCTTATCCTTGCAACTAAGTAGTACTTTTGCAAATTACGTCATTGATAAAAATAAAACTTTAATTTGGAAAACACATTATGAACTATAAATAGTCCATAATAAATCTGATTTCATAATTATTAGTCATGTTTATATTTTATTTGTCGAAAAACCCTTTTATTTTCTCAGAAGTCCAAACTTAAAATAAAAATAATATAAACACGAACCTAATACACATAACACTTATTCAAGATTACATCACTTAACAATTGAGTCATGCAAATATCAAATATGATCCTAATTATCTAATAATTAAAAACATGTATATATTCATATAAGGCTCCTTCGTCCAATGACTCCGACCACATCCATCAATATAATCGATTGCGTAAACCTTATACAAATACACACCACATAACACATAAAATCTAATCATCTTTTAGGCCCCTTAAGACACAGCCAAGGTCTTCCCTAGCTTTTAAAGTCGTGGATCGAAAACCACATAAATTTAATGTTTATGTTTTAATTCTTGATCATCATATTTGCATAAAACTTTAATAATTAACAAGATTCATATTTAATATCCCTCAAAGATAAATTGCATGTATTTATCATGGATGCCAAATTAATAATTAATTTAACATAAAACCGGTCAATTAACAATTAAACACATCAAGTTTTATCTATAAAATTTCATACAACCTAGAATTCGTCTAATTAATTTTATAACCAATAAAGATTGAATCTTGATGCACAAAGATCGAATCTTTATGCATAAAACGCCCAAAGGGCTTAAAAAATTAATCAAGAACCCTAATTTTGTCTAATTTTATTACTTGTAACTATAAATTCTACACGTTGGCTCGTGATGCCACTGTTGAGATTTTACATCTATTTAACCATTTAAATATATTACAAGTACGTAGCAGAAAGATTAAACACATATAGAACTTATAAATAACAAGGGTTCAAGAACTTACGTACCTTTTAGCAATTAACAAACGCCGCCTTGCATACACGCGTAACCACTTAGGATTAAAAGTATAATCCCTCTAAGTCGACACACACAATACGTTCTTAGCAAACAACTTGTATGCTATTACTAGTAGTGGTTAACCAAACGATCACCAAATCTTGACAATCAACCAAACGGAAAACCCCTTTTGATTTCTAATGTGTCGAACCAAAAACCAAAACCAAAAACCTTTGTGGTTTTATATTCGGTCGAGCAAAACACCAAAACCCGAAACCCTTTGTGGGTTTTCTCGATCGCACGAACAAGGGGAACAAAAACCGAAAACTCTTTGTGGGTTTGGAACCGGTCGAACACAAGGAGAAGGTTTTAGGGTTTAGGGATTTCAAGTTATGAGCACACAATGACCCTAAGACCTCATTTTATACTCCTCTTTGCTTGGTAAGCAAGCAAGCAATCCCACCTCCTCTTGGAGTGGGGTATTCGGCCGACTAGGAAAGGAAAAGGAAAACCGAAGCCTTCCTTTATTCGGTTTTTGCATATTTAGTCCTTTAACGTTTTAACGACTAATATATATCTTGTTAAACATTTAACGATCGTTTGTTAAACACTAATTAATATATTACTTTAATATATTAAAACGTTGTTCTACATATTAACGTGTGCGTCCCCGTAGGCTCGAATAGATTTCCGGACATATACGATTTATACGTGGACATATTCCAACAGTTATGTATAGCTAGTAGCGTTACATTCCTATACATAGATATTGCCTCTGTGAGTGGGGATTTTTTTCTTGTCTTGTATAGGCAAGAGTTTTTTCATTCTTTTTATAGCTCTCGCAGTTAAAGCCTTGAGAAGATGCTAGTCTAGATATTTTGCATATTTCTTGTATTGTATTTGTACTCGATTGGCTTTCAGCGCCTTGTTAGTATCATTTTATTTATATAATTATCTTTTGCCGTTAAAAAATAATAATTTAAAAATATATACCGATAACTTTAAACAAAAAGGTGAATAACAAATTAATAATTGAGTTATGGTGGAACCAACCAAAAATAATTTTTGCATTGCCTCACTTTATTGTCATGTACTCATGTTGGATGATGAGTTGATGACCCCAACCCGTA
>BQNB010196606.1:0-11276 GCA_026074375.1 Tanacetum coccineum | reverse complement strand
GAAAGGTTTGTAGAGAGGTTTGCTTTAAGAAGAAGGTGTAGCAAAGATCCTACCGAAGTCTCGAAGATTGTTCGAAGGGCCAGTGAAACATTGCCAAACTTCAAAGAACGTTGAACTGAAGAGATGGGGTATATTCAGGGTGTTCCGGAGGTTATGCAAATATCAGCCTTTATGAGCAACTCCAAGTTCCTAGAGTTGGCGAGACGATTCACCGACCAAGTACCACAGACGGCTACATAAATGATGAAACAGGTAGATGACTTTGTCAAATCCGAAGAAGCCTTTAGAAGCACTGAATTACCCGGGGGGAGCAAGCGGAAAGGGGACATGAGACGCCACATAGGGGATTCTGACCCCCTCGCGTAGTGCAAGGTGGAGGGGTACCAAGAGGCGAAGGTTACAATGCCTACAACCGAATAGAGCACTATCAGCCCTACGTCCCACCACGACAGCCCGGTCGAAGGTACAAAAATTGTAGGTTCAAAAACCGAAGGCAAAAAGGTCCAATCAACTCAGCCTGGAGTCACTAGTTAAGAACCAAAGGAAATGACTGGCCAATGAGCTTTCAACTACAACCTTCCACCAATCCTCCTACTTTTGGTCTGAGCACCGAAGTAAAAAGAAAATTTGGATAGATATTCGATATCACAGGGAAAAGGTGCACTACTCTAACGATGGCTTCCATTAAAAAGGTAGCTGGATATTGCCCTATATCTTGAAAACTTAATCACTCGTCAAGGATGTGAGACAGAGGGGCAGAGGGACCCGTGGAAACAAGTAAGGAACTACAGCAGTAATGGTAAGATAATTAACATGGTGTACAAAACCGGTGATAACAGAAAACTTAAGTGCCAAAGGAGACTGGAGGAAGATTGGACGAGTACACCAATAACCTTCCCCTTAATCTCGCCTGATGATGTATCGGATGAACCACTAATAATTGAGGCAGAGGTGAAAGGGTATTTGGTACGGAGAGTGTTCGTGGATCAAGGCGCAGCGGTGGCAAGTCCATGTTTGATCGTTGCTATCCGTAAACCAAAGTGCCAACCATCCAAGCCGTTTAGCACGACACATACAGATTGGAGGGATTATCCATGGACATTAATGCCATGGGAAAGATTCAACAACTTTGTTAGTCGTGATTGGAAGCGAGGGCCTTAGTCCGACGAACTAGATGAATTTCACCGTAGTGAAGAGTCCCTCTCCGCATATAACATTATCCTGGACAACAAGGAATAGAGAACAACGTGCAATTCCGTCCCCACCACCCACGTCAATGATGGAAATTCCCACCCCAGGAGGAATTGGCCGATGCAGGTCCCCGTGGAGGGACGCAATCTTCGAGTGCAGGCAATTGGAAGATAGACAGATCCCCCCGGGGAACCACTCGGGGAGGAAGCTGTGGAAAAAAAAAGCTTAATAAAAGACGTCATGATCAACCCAGCAAAAGCTTAATAAAAGACGTCATGATCAACCCAACATTTTCAGATCAGAGAGTCACCATCGGAACACAATTCTCCCCGTCTTGTCGGCTCTAATTGATAAATTTGTTAAAAGATAACAAGCATGTGTTCGCCTGGCAACCATCAGACATGGTCGGTATCCCAAGATGAATAAGTCAACATTCTTTAAATGTGAATCCAAGTATCACTCCAACAAAAACAAAGGGTCCTGGGTCCGGAGAAGAGCAGAGCGGTGATGAAGGAAGTTGAGGAATGGATCAAGGCAGGAATAGTGAGACCAGTACGATACCCAACATGGTTATCCAATCCGGTGCTGGTGAAGAAGATAGATGACACATAGAGAATGTGCATAGACTTCAAGAATCTCAACTCGGCGTGTCCAAAAGATTACTACCCCTTGCCGGAGATAGACCTGAAAATAGAGGCGGTGATAGGATTCCCATTCAAGTGCTTCCTGGACGCATACAAGGATACCACCAAATCCAAATGCCCGAAGAAGACGAAGAGAAGACGGCATTCTACACCGATCAAGTCACCTATTGCTACACAAAATGCCGTTTGGGTAAAATAAACAAGGACAACGTATCAAAAGGCTAGTAGACTGACCTATGAAACACAGTTAGGAGAAATTTGGGAGGCATAAGTAGATGACATTTCGGTTCTATTAAAAAGTATGACAGAGAACGGAATGATAATGGACGTGAGCAGGACCTTCGACAATCTGAAGAAAGGTTCCGATCGACATGAAAAAGCTAAATCTAAAAAAAGTGGCTCTTTCGGGTGAAAAATGAAAGTTCCTCGGGTACATGGTAGTCAGAAGGAATTCGGGCTAACCCCAAGAAAACGAAGGCGGTGGCTGATATGCAATCCCCAAGAACCCTAAAAGAAATGCAAAGCCTAAGTGGGAAGTTAGCAGCGCTGAATCACTTCTTATCCCAATCTGCCGAACGTGCCTTGCCGTTCTTCGACACACTAAAGAATATTACAAAAGAGAATAAAGATGACTTTCGTTGGACTGAAGCGGAAGAGCAAGCATTTCAAGAACTAAAGAAGTTAATCATGGAGCTACCAATGCTAACCACCCCTAACCCGAAAGAGATACTATATATATACCTCGCTGCTTCCGGGGAAGCAGTAAGCGGAGTCCTGATGGCGGACCGATGGGGAAAGCAAATCCCTATCCGGTATGTTAAGTCGGACTGATACGTAATAAAATATACGATACAATACCACAAGAGCAATTAAGAAAATTCCCTAAGGAAAATTTACTCTTAAAAGATATTTATATAATATATAATACGCATATTTAACCGGGAAGAATGATCACCCCGGTCGTTTCCCCAACGACTTGTGAAATTAAAACCTTGCTTTAGCTTGGATTATGATTTGAATGAGAGAAAAGATGTTTTTAAGTATCTATAACTATAAATAAAAGCAACAATTAAAATGAACAATTGTAAACACTTAAACTAATTAACGGGAGCAAATAAAACGCGACAAATAAGCAAATATACTAAAATTAACTCCTAAAAATGCAAACTAAATTTCTAAACCTAAATTAGGACAAAAGAAAATTTTAAGAAAAAGAAAAACATTTTTTTGATTATTTTTGAATTTATTATGAATTAAAAACTATTTTAATCTAATTAAATCCTAAAAAATAGCAAATTAAGTCCTAAAAATTAAGAAAAATGATTTTTAAACTTAGAAAAGTCTAAAGTAACTTAAAAACTCAGAAAACTATTTTTAACTATTTTTAAAATTAAAATCCTATTTTTAAAATTAAAAATAAAAGCTCAAAAATGAAAATTAAAATCTAAAAGTGTTGAAAATGATTTTTCTGAATGTAAACCTAAAAGTATTTATTCTAATACTAAAAACTATTTTTTTGTATTTTTAAAAGTTATTTTTGTATTTTTTATTGATTTTTTAAATTTTAACTCTACGAAAAATCCTAGAAATTAATAAAATAAAGGGAAAAATGTGAAAAATTCAGGAAAAATCTAAAATGAAACAAGGTTTACTAGAAAAATAAAAGAGATAACTCAGCTTATCAAATAAGCTGAGAAGATAGCTTATTTAGCTACGGCTTATAGATTGGGCTTAAGCCCAAATTGTGTTTATCAATTAAAAGAAAGAAGATATAACCGGATGAGCTAATGAAGCAAATTGGTTAACACGTTGGGTTTGTAAGAGTGAGGTCGTGGGTTCGAGGTTGGCAGACACCCCTTTTTGCACTTTTTTTTTATTTTTTTTACTTTTAACAAAAACTAAAAGTTGGAACTTGAAGAAGACATTATTCTAAGCACTTTTAATAGAAGGAGCTTAAGCTCAAACTCAAAATAAGCTCTCTAAGAGCTTATGAATATGTTGCTTCAGAAAGTAACCTTTAAAAGGCTTAAAAACTTATTTACACTAAAATACTTGCACAGCCTTCATTATAAGCTCAAATTTGAAAACAAAAGAAGTTCTAGGCAGCTTATGATGTAGATGAGCTAATTTTAACAAGCTAGGATCCCTACTAACACCTAATGCTAACTAAATTTGAAGATTAAAAAGGCTAACTCAGAAAATTACTTAAAAAGCTCAAAATCAAGTTAAGCTAAAAAGCTTAATAAGCTATGACATAAGCTGAGCTTTTGGAAACTAGATAAACTACATATAAGCTATTGTTCTAATGCATAAAACCTAAACCTATAAGCTAGGAATCTAAGAATTAAAAGCTAAGTTCTATACCTACTATTTTGGTCTTTTTGGTTTCTTTTGATGACTTTTAAAAGCAGATATACCTAAGAGAATAAGCTAGAATTGAGAAAATAAAACTTAATCTATATTAAGCTATGTCTAAACTAAAAGCTTGCTTAACCTTAACCTTCAAATCCTTCTTAAAATTACAACAAATTGAATCAAAATCCACTGCAGTGGTAGACTGTAGTGGAACCTATCTGGTGCAAATGGCAAATTGGCCAAATTACAAATGTAGGATACCTAAAGGGTAAGCCTACACTTAGGCACTCTATTTGAGTGTGTCAAAACACAAAACTAACACTAACCAAGCTTATTAAGCTTGGTTCAAATCCTTAGCACTAAACAGATAAGCATAAAATTCCCCTGGTGCAGGAAGACAAATGATAAGCCTTAAAATGATTTTGAACTAAGTCTAATCTTACAAGCTATCTTAAATCTTAATAAAACATGAAAACCAAGCTGACAAAAGAGAAATCAGCAAATTCCTTTGACTTTCAGTGGTCAAACTAGCTTATGCCAAACACTCCTTTAGAAAGCACAAAATCCAGTTAAGCTTAAGAAATTAAAATCCTATTAATAAAACCTTAATACCAGATAATACTAAGCTTATAGCAAGCTTAACAAACATGATTTAATAACTAATTAAACTGGAATTAAAGATCTACACTATTGTTAACTAATATTTTTGGTTTTTATGAATTTATGACTGATTTTAAGAAAGACTATGATCTATTTTCTAACTACTAAAGCAGAGTATCAAATCATGATCAATAATCATATGAGTGAACAATAAGCACAATTAAGCTGAATAATAGGCATATTAAGCAATTACTAAGAAAATAAGCATAATAAGGCATAGAAAATTAAGGACAAAAGAAGGTAAGGAAACTTACAAAGCACCTTAGCTAAACAAAGGTAAGAATGCTCAATGAGCTAATCAACAGCTCTGGCTTATTTAAAATAAGCCAGTATTAGTCCATGGGATCCCTTCCATTATTGGATCCCTTTTCATAGCTTATTTGTCCAAATAGTAATGGTATTAGCTGATTTTAGGTTATAAGTAGATTAATTAGACTAATTAGCTCTATCACTAGCTTAGAGACTAGTCAGAGCTTATTCAGAGCTTAATAGTAACAGTAGCATGAGTATAAAAGTTTATGAGAGCTTATTGCTTAAAACAGCTTATCAAAACTAGAAACAAATATTTTATTAAACTTTTAGGAAGATTACAATGCTCTTTGATATTAAATTACAATTTACTAAAAGGAAATTACATTTGAAAGGAAATTCTTATAAGCTAAAAGAGAATTAAGCTAAAAATAAACTAGACTTGGTAAAAAAAATAACTAGAAAAAGGAGATACAATGTGTGTGTGTGAGTGTGCTATTTATAGCACTCTGATGAAGCTTCCAGACCTTGCCTTGTTGCCCACGCCTCCTTTAATCATCACCATTCATTAGTCCAATCATTGGAAGTCCTTTATGAGCCGTTAGATCAATCTTTGGGATCACACGGATTGTCAGCATGGTAATCCGTTGTGAGGCATTTATGTTTGATCCGTGAGTGACTCAAGAGTAAAACCAATCATTCCATTGTGCTTTCCCATCTTCCACGTGGCTTTGCTTGAAGGTGAGCTAATGAGAGCCTTTGATATGACAACTTTGTCCTTGCCATTTTGTTGTAGAGCCCTTGAATTGTCTATTTCACCCTTCAATTTAGAAAAGCCCCATGATTTGACTTGTGGTTACGTTGGGAGAGATGGTGAATAGTAAACTGTTCTTGGCGCCTTTTTATAACTGAAAACGGGTAAAAGAATTTTAACTTTAGGGTATTGGCAACTTAAGTCCTCCTCTTTGTTAGGTGTAAAAGTAATACACATCCAAGTGTATTACAACTTTTAGAAATGGCACATTTGGTCCTTGTCTTATTTATCACAAGTGTAAGGTTTAAATAACTTTCAGAATTGGTAATATTGGTCCCTGTGGTTTAATAAAGAGGTTTTGGGCTTTAGGTTTTGGGCTTGGACTTATTTTAGTATCCGGGTAAGGTTTTAAGGGTTTAGGGACCCACTTAGGTACAAGGACCATTTGACTTTGGCTTCCGGCTCTTGCACGTTCTTCCGTTCTCGTGTCCGTGTTTGCCCGTTTTTAACGGTTTTCTTGTGATTTTTGATATATCCGTACCTGCACACACAAAACACAAAAACAAGTATATTTTTGCCATTTTAAGTATGTTTTTAGTCATTTAGGGTCATTTTTGGTGTTAACGGATATGTGTATTTTACACTTATCAGATTTCCTGACCCTTCATCCACTTTTACTTGTTGTTATGTAGCTTTTCCATTTCATTACAAACATCCTTTGTGTATAATACAATTAACCTCCCCTCGATCAATACTTCAGAGGTTTTGCATTCCAATACTTATAATTAGATATTGAAATCTGCCAACATTAAATGCCTTTGTCAGTAAATCTGCAACATTCTTATTTGTGTGAATCTTTATCATCTGAATAAGCTTCTTCTTATTAGAATCCCTGATGAAGTGATGTCTAATCTCAATGTGCTTAGTTTTTGAGTGAAACACTGGATTCTTAACTATGCAGATGGTGCTTTCATTGTCAATGAAAATCTTGGTATTCATGAAGTTGTATCCACAGTCCAACATTTGATTTTGAATCCAGATTACTTGTCCATAGCAACTAGCAGCAGCTACATACTCTGCTTTAGTAGTAGAGGTGGCAACTATAGCTTGCATCTTGCATTGCCATGAAATCAATCTGCTTCCAAGAAATTGACAACCCCATGTTGTGGATTTCCTATCTAAACTTGCACCAGCATAGTCACTGTCAGTATAAGATTCCAAGTCAAATGGTGTGTCCTTAGGATACCAAAGGCCCAATTTAGGTTGACCTTTCAAGTATCTAAAGATTCTCTTCATAGCATGAAGATGTGAAACTTTAGGTGTGACTTGAAATCTTGCACAAGCATATACAACAAACATTATATCAGGCCTAGAAGCTGTTTGATACATAAATGATCCAATCACTGATCTTTATAAGTGAACATCAAAATCTTTAGCTTCTGTATCCTTGAGCAATGGCTTTGAAGTCTCCATAGGTGTACTTGCCGTCTTTACAGTTGTAAAACCAAACTTCTTTAACATTTCATCCATATACTTGTCTTGACTGATGAAAATGCCATCATCTTTCTGAGTCACTTGTAGTCCGAAGAAGAATGTGAGCTCTCTCATAGAACTCATCTGGAACTTCTTATGCATCATCTTTTCAAACTCAGTACACATCTCCTTCCTTGTAGACCCAAAAATGATATCATCAACATATACTTGAACTAGTAGAATATCACCTTGGACTCTTTTAATGAACAAAGTCTTATCTGTCTGGCCTCTTTGAAATCCATTGTCCAATAAATAGATAGATAAAGTCTCGTACTAAGCTCTAGGAGCTTGATGTAGACCATATAATGCTGTTTCTACCTTATAAACTCTGTCAGGGAACTCTAGATCTTCAAACCCTGGAGGTTGACAGACATAAACTTCCTCTTCTATCTTTCCATATAGGAATGCACTCTTCACATCCATTTGCTACACAACAAAGTCTTTGAATGAGGCATAGGCTAAGAACAGCCTAATTGCTTCAATCCTAGAAACTAGAGCAAAAACCTCATCATAATCTATTCCCTCTTCTTGAGTGTAACCCTGTGTGCACCATTCTAGCCTTGTTTTCTTCACAATCACAATACCTCCAAGTCATCTTTCTATCCACATATTATTGTACACCCATTTTGTTCTAAAGGCCCTCTTCTATAAAGATGTAAAATCCACCAATTGTGCCAAACTTTTGTAATTATTCAGAATTCTTAAGAACTCTTCTACTGCATAGCTTCTTAATCCAGCCTTGGTTCACTCTGCTCGAAGAGAGCATTAGGATTACCTTTTTGGGCTCTTCTGAAAAAGGAAACAAGCAAAGCAGACAAGTATAAGGTCTTCATGAGTTTTCCCCTCATAAAAGAACACTAATAAACCCTTGTTTTATTATATCCTTTGTCATCTCATGTCAGAACACCTGACTTACACAATATCCAATTACAATAACAAGTGAATGATCTTTATGGATACATTGTATATGGAGTAGAAATGAGAACTGATATGTTGGTAGGTTAAGTTGCTCAGATCCACTTATTGTTTTCATCACCAAATAAATTAGCAAGTGTGGCTTCCAAGGTGGAGCAGTAGGAAAAGCTGTTGGAACAACCAATATAAAAAGCTTTAGACTACCAGTATTAACATCTGTGCACTGGCAGTATTAATACTTGTCCAACTGTATTAACATCTGAGTATAAATTTTTCTCAGGCCATCTCTGATCATAACAGTTCCCTTATCTCAACATCCTTCTTTTCAGCCTCATAATAGAAGGTTGTGGTTCATCATTGCTAGCATTCTTGAAGAAGAATCAAATAGGGAACCATCTTTCCACAAGTGCATCAAAAAGTAGTCCTTTGGCTAGATCCTTGTCTCCTTGCAAGAATAGGACATGCACCAATACATTCTTCTAAACTTACAAAATCATTAGAGTTTGTACCTGCAACAGCTAGCACATAATTCATTAATTTTGTTAGTACATCAATATCAAACAGCCACTTTGGTCCATCACCTGCAATAATAGGCTTATCCTCCAAGAACCTAATATGCAAGTTTTCTTCTACTTTCCTTGTTCTGATGTTGTATACCCTAAAAGCCTTACTATTCAATGAGTATCCAACAAAGAATCCTTCATCTGACTTTCCATCAAATTTTCCTAAATAATATAAGGTATTAAGAATGGTAACATGACACCTAAATGGTCTCATGAAGCTTATAGAAGGTGTTCTACCTCTAAATATTTCATAAGGGGTCTTGTTATAAGGCTTAACTACTAATACCCTATTCTGCACATAGCAAGCAGTATTAACTGCTTCAGCCCAAAATGTAGTAGGTAACTTAGAGTCAGCTAACATGGTTCTAGCAGCCTTAATTAGTGTCCTATTTCTCCTCTTAGCAACATCATTTTGCTGAGGAGTTCTAGCTATACTAAATTCCTTCTTAATGCCTTTCTTTTAACAAAACTCACTCATAAATCTATTTTTAAACTCTGTTCCATTGTCACATCTGATTATTTTTACTTACTTATCAACTAGATTTTCTACCATAGTTATAAAACTTTTAAGAATGCCACTAGTTTCATCCTTAGTTGCTAAAAAGAAAACCCAAGTAAATCTGCTATAATCATCAGTAACAACTAGACAATATTTCTTCATCATTGAGTTGCTCACAAAAATTAGACCAAACAAGTCCATATGCAACATGAATAAAGGCTGAGTAATAGAGTTCTGAATGTTAGAGTTACAAGAGGCTTTGTGTTGCTTTCCCTTAAGGCAAGCAACACAAGTTTGGTCATTTTCAAAAAGTTTTGTAGGTAAACCTCTCACAAGATTGTCCTTAACAAGTTTATTAACAGTTATAAAATTTACATGACATCGCCTCCTATGCCATAGCATTGATTCATCAAGTGTGGCCTTTGCAACAAGACAAGTTAAACTCTCTTTAGGAACAATATTCTTCATATCAACACTGTACATATTATTCTTTATGGGAACTTTAAGTAACACCTGACTTTCATCAGATAACTTAAAGTCAGGAGACAGAACAAAACATCCAGTGTCAGTAAAAAGAATACTGTTCTTTTTGTCACACATCTGTGAGACACTAAAAAGGTTAAACTGTAACTCCTTGAAAAAGTACACATCCTCAAAATCAAGCTTACTAGTTTTAAGAGTTCATTTACTCGTAATTTTCCCTCCTTTGGCTCCTCCCCCAAAGGTAACATATCCTCATTCAAATTCCTTGAAGCCTGAGAGATAGGACATGTTCCCTGTCATGTGCCTTGAGCATCTACTGTTAACATAACATTGATCTTCTTTTTGTGGATGACCCTGCACATAAAAATAAGGAAATTAGTTTCCTTTGGGGACCCAAGCCATCACTGACTTGGATCTGCCTCGTGCATCAACATAATTATGTCTCTTCAAAGTAATTGATGCACTGCTAGGTTTGGTGGGTCTCCAAACCCAACATGCTGAGACCTTAACAGCATTAACCTGATTTTCCCTGACAGCATTAACTACTCCTGTATTTGGTCTAGCAGTATTAACTGCTTTTGGCCTAACAGTATAAAATTTTCCCTTAGCAGTATTAACTTTTTGGCTAAAATTTTTGTTAGTTAATGCTATTTTTATTTGATAGGGACTCTTTACAATTGATTGTGCTGATTTAGAAAAACTTGACATTGGTCTAGCACTATAAATTGTAGTTTTAGGATAAGTAGTATTAACAGGCTTAGCAGTATTAAGTGGTCTTAGGCCAGTTTTCATTTAAACTACTCTTGGAGTCATATTCCTGTGAGCACTAGGGTGATCCTTTTTGGCAGAATAATTGTAATTAACCCTTATATAATTAGTCCTAAATACCACCATTTCCCTTTGATGGTAATTGCAGTTAGCCTACACTTGGTCAAAACTTCCACAGACAAAATAAGCTTTATTGTACATCACAAAGTGACTTCCTAGCTGTTGAGACTTCTGATTATTCCAATTTCTTTGATTTCCCCTAGGACCTTGTGATCTGTACATTTCAACATACTTAACTGGTTTTTCTTGTTGTTTAGGTCTAACAAATTCTATCTTATAAGTAGGCAAAGCAATTTTCTTCTTTAACTTATCATTTGACACCAACTCCTCAACTAATGGGGCATCAGGAGATTCCTTAACCTTATTAGAAGTATCTTCACTAACACTCTTACTAGTCTTAGGTACATAGCCTTCAAACTCATGCTGTTGAAACTCCTCTAGACCAGCGTTGGACAAATCAAGGTTTGGGGGGTGAAAATAACCCTGTAGGGGGAGGTGGAACAACATTATAGCTTTCAAACCTTACACCCTTTCTACTTTTATCAGTTATATAACTCCCTATTAATTTGTCTAGACTCATAGAAGCATTATCAAAATTTTTA
>BQNB010196604.1:0-11276 GCA_026074375.1 Tanacetum coccineum | reverse complement strand
ATCTTCTTGTACCATATCGCTAAGTAACGATTCTTGGACTTTCCGGGGCTAAAAAAGCCCATTTCAAACATTTTTCCTTTAGAAACAATGGTTTCACTTTCACCATCTCTTAGTGTTTGGTTTGCAAATATGGTATCTAGCGCGACACAGTCAGATAGCAGCAAGATCAAAGTAATTAAGAAGTATACAAATATAGAATGGTCTTTCATTTATGATTCAGATAAAAAGATAATGATGTTTAACATATACATTGGTCTTGATTAATCAATTTGTGCCTTTAAAAAATTGTTTGAATTTTTAGTACTCATGGTCAATTAAATGGCAGTCTTTTTCCGTTGTTGAAACATTATTTTATAAATTAATAAAAACTTTATAAAAGAGAAAATTATTCATATATTTTTTATAAGACTTTTTCCTCTTGGCCAAGTCTTCTAAAGACTCTACCTACCCAATGTTATTTGAACATAAGGGTCTGTTTGTTATCCGGTGTTGGTATGGGATTTTAGTTTTACGAGACAAAAGCCATTGTTTGGTTTGAAAACTGGGTGATAAAATCAGTCACCAAACCTAGTGGACCCACAATTTTTGAATCCGGATGTGTAAGCCTGGTTTTACCTTTTAAGTGGGCCATACTTCTTTCTTCTCTCTTTCTCTCACTTTACATTTTACTAAAATATCATTTTTAAAATATTAAATTATATATCAAATTATAAAATAATTAAATTTATATACATATCAAATCCAAATCCAAATCCAAATCCTAATTCAAATTTAAATCCAACTCCAAATCCAAATCCTAAACTCACCTACAAACCAAACGGGCCCTAAATTCAAGTTTAAATGCCCCTTTGAAGTTAATAAAGAATTATAGTCAACTTATAGAACCTCTGTCTAGCTGATAGTCAAACCAAGATGGTGTCTAATCTTTGGATCCCACCAAAGTTGAAAAATTAGACTAAACGTAATGGGGTGTTCCATTCGGTCGGTCAATCCCACATGGACACAAGAGAGACGCGTTCCCCCATTACCAAGACCGAACCAGACGCGTCCCCCAACCTTTGCAATCTTGGGGTCGTGCAGAAGACCGAGTAAATGAAAGAAAATCCTACCCATTCTACCGTTTGCTATAAAAAATAAAAAATTTAACCCCTTTATTTTCTATAAAACCTAATATCTTCTTTCCTATTTTTACACACATATACATTTTTTATCAAAAACACACACTACAAACAATATGTCTCAAATTAATTCCGAGTGTTTATTTTTCGATGATACGGATGATGAAACGGAAGTGAATAGTTTACTCTCCGGTTTTTTAATAGACGCTGCTTTGGTTATTCAAGCATCTACTCCTACAATCCAAAAATACCAACGAAGCTATATGCCTAGAGATCGTTACGGTGCTCATGACCGTCTAGTGCTAGCTTACTTTGCTAAAAAACCATTTTACAACGCCTATTTATTTCGTAAACGATTCCGAATGAACCGATCGCTGTTCACCCGCATTGTTCGAGATTTGTCTGCTAACTGCCCTTATTTTCAAGAAGGGTGTGATGCTGTTGGAAAAGCTGGCATCTCTGCTTTAGTGAAGTGTACCTCCGCGATTCGCCAACTAGCATACGCTGCTGTTCCAGATTCTCTAGACGAATATTTACAAATCGGTGAAAAAACTTCTCGTGATTGTTTGATGCATTTCTGTAACGGGGTTATAGAGTTATATGGCGAGGAGTATTTGCGAAGGCCTACGCAAACTGACGTCGAAAAACTCTACGCTTTTCACGAGAACAAACATGGGTTTCCTGGTATGATAGGCAGCATAGACTGTACAAAATGGCCGTGGGCTCAATGTCCACAAGCATATCGTGCTCAATTCAGTAGGGGTGATTCCGGGTCAGAGCCATTCATTTTGTTAGAAGCGGTTGCCTCACAAGATTTATGGATTTGGCACGCCTTCTTTGGTGTTGCAGGTTCGAACAATGACGTTAACGTTTTACGTCAATCCCCTGTTTTAAATGATCTTAAAGTAGGAAAAGCACCAGAGGTTCCATTCGTGGCTAACGACGTGACTTATAAATGGGGATATTATCTTACTGACGGGATATATCCAGAATGGGCTGTGCTTATGAAGTCTATTTCGCAGCCAGGGTCAAATGATGTGAAGCG
This sequence comes from Tanacetum coccineum, assembly GCA_026074375.1. Lineage (NCBI taxonomy): Eukaryota > Viridiplantae > Streptophyta > Magnoliopsida > Asterales > Asteraceae > Tanacetum > Tanacetum coccineum. Next base: position 9,113 of record BQNB010196604.1, on the reverse strand, counting down.
AATAAGATATAAGCAAGCGCATGAAGCAGCAAGAAAAGATGTGGAACGAGCGTTTGGCGTGCTAAAGAAAAAATGGGCTATCGTAAGAACTCCTGCACGGTCTAGGAGTCTTAAAAGGATTACGCATTTGATGTACACTTGCATCATATTACATAATATGATTCGCAAAGAAAAAGGAAAGGCAATCTCTCCCGACTTTTATCCGGAGGAACAACATCGTGAAGATGATCCCGTAAGATCGGCACAAGATAGGCTACGAGTTATCAGAGAAATACACGACGAAGAAACTCATCTTAATCTTAAAGCCGATCTAGTGGAACACATTTGGCATCGAACAAATGCAAACTAATTTACTGTAATTTTTTATCTTCCGTAATTTTTTTCCGTGTATTTTTATTTCCGTATTTTAGTTTGTAATGTTTAATTATTAATGTAATGTTTTTTTTAAAAAAAATTTTTTGTTCGGTCGCCTGTGCGGTCATCACTACGGGTGTTTGGTCACTGTGTGGTCTAGGAGAGAGAAAGTTAAGTTGGCGCTGACGTGACGGTGTCCTCTGCGGTCACCACTACGTTTAGCCTAACATGTTAGTTTTGAAATTCCTAAGAAATTTCCTGATGTTGTACTACACTTGTAGCTGTTTATATCTAAAGATTTCGTACATCTTGCATTTGTCGTGCAAGAAAAATCTGCATTAAAAAGGTAACAAGTCAAATCAAAATATTATCGTTTATTTTGTTTCATTTAAAGATTTCTTATATGCTTCAAGGAGTCATTGCCCGCACGTTGCGTCAGAAAAAAATCAATACTATGAGCAAAATATTAGTTTATATGAATACAAAGAGTGTCGATATATATGACTACAAATAAAGTTAGACCTACTTCAAATGTTAAAAGTAAAATCACACAAAAATGAAAACATAAAACTAAAAGTATAAAAAACAAGGATGTACATAAACTCAAGAGCAAGAAAGAAATATGTGTAAAGTTGGAGAATCAATTATTAAAAGGATAATTACGTAAAAATGTATTTAACTTGTTAATTTTTTGATGTAACCTTCTACTGGTAATATTAATTTTGTTTTCTCATTATTTCTGTTTAGCAATAAATCCACCATGGATAATGTCATGTGATCTTAATCAAGACATCATCATCTTCATCAAGAACAACTAGCAGGGTACCCGCGCAATGCGGTGACGGGTATCGTGTGAGTATATTTTGCGGCGAGCAAATGTGATTCGGTTAAACGTTTTTCTAACAATAACCGTACAAATGAATGGTAATTTAAATTAAAATAACCAATGTAAAGTATTTCATATCCAAATAAACAGAAGGTCCAAACGAAAGAAATGAACAGAAGTAGCATCTTTGAAACACAAGTTAAAATAGACGGGTACCCACGCGTTGCGACGAAAGGTTCATGTATAATTAACTATTCCCGCGAGCAAATAGTTATGTTTTCAAGCACCGGATTTCTTTGATGTTGCACAGGAAGAGGGGTTGAGCGAGGTTTAAGGGCAAGAAAAACCTTGGATGGCTGAATCTATTTTGTATGAATATGATTAGTTTATGTTGTAACTTATTGATTCTTTCATAAATAATGAGTTTTTTTTATATTAAGGTTTTGTGATATTTGTTTAAAACTTTCTTTGTGATTATGTCATAATTTAAGGTTTTGTGATATTTGTTTAGAACTTTGTTTTACCTTTGTTAAATTTTAAATTGAGAAATAACACAAATATATAAAAATTTAGTATTGGTGGTTTTTTTTCCATGGATACAAACCATGTAGTGATAAATTTTTGCCAAGTATTATGAACAGAAAGCTTTTTATGTTGTAACTTTTAATGATGTCAATGAAACATACAATTTAACATACTATTCGGTGAGTAAGAAACTTAATTGGGAATGTCCAAGTCCAATATTGTGTCGACCATATCATAAAAATAGGAAATGAATTAATGTCATTAACACCATTGTTAATAGGCTCCATGATTCAAAGAAAATTATACAAAAATAAGTTTTTTTATATTCCTCTACACATTACTAAGAAAAAAATTGGTACTCGTATTACACATGCAAATAAAGTATATATAGAAATCAGTTTTCATTAGTAAAATATAAATGCGGATTATTATGTAATAATGTATATAAAAAAGATGTCAGGACATGCTTTTTCGGTTACTATATAAATGTTATTTAATTAAATGAAATGAATGATAATTGATGACGTATAATACGTAGAGCAGGCCTTCGGGCCTGGGCTACATAAGCCGTACGTGGGCCCAAACCCAATAGAACAATCAAAAAGCATAATGGATTAAAGCTAAGCCCAGACTAAACTGGTTGCGGTCCGGAGGCAGCAAGACAAACGAAAGGTTTCTAGAGGACACTTCCGTAGGCCAACGGAAGTCTGCTAGGCAAACCCATGTCCGCAAGTCACGATTACAAGCGGACTCTTGTCTGACGAGGGTCCCACTTCGGCCCATCAACAAGCCCAAGCGAAATACTAGAAAAACCTAATATTTGGCTCACCCATAAAAAGGGGTACTCTGACACCCCACAAGGTACGATTCTCTAATCATATTTTACACATACATACTCTGACATTCTCTGATAAATATGTGTACTTACCCTCATGCCGGAGTCCAATCGTGAGGTCCGTCCCCACGGTAAGACTAACGGTTTACCTTTGATTGTGCAGAGAATCAATCTCATCACTTCGTTTAGTACAAGATCCCACCCTTGGGCCTAGTCCAATAATCATCCAAATCCATCATTCCAACCCGTAACATATTTTGTACAAACAAGTTGGCGCCATCCGTGGGACCAGGATACAACTGCGTTCTACGAAAATACTCACCATGAGCAATCCTGAACAATCCGCTCCTAGCTAGCCCACGTCTGCCGTGCGGAACACGGTTGGGAGAGGAAAAGAGCCAGTTTCGCAAGACCGAGGTGGCCCGCGTCCAACGTAGCCCTCCGGGAGTATTGTGACAAGAACTACAACCAGTTGCTGCCAATCATAGCTGAGAAGTTTAACAAGGAAAAAGAAAAAAACGAAAAGTTGAAGGGAGTAAAAGCCCGACTAAACTTTGACGGATCCTCCGGGACATCGCGATACTATAAGTCAAGGACGATGAGTACTAGGGAGCACGAAAAGAGGCACAGATCTAGGCGCTCCCGCAGCCCAAGGCCCAGCTCTAGTGTGTTCTCAAGAATAAGACGCGAACGGTCAAGATCACCAAGGAAAAAATTAAGAGAGAAAGAAGGAGGCATGTTCAAAAGGTTGGGAAACAGAGAAAAGAGGGTGTTCGCACTCTCAGACAGCCATAACCAGCACTCCTACTCGAGATATACAGAAGCATTCTCAGAAAGCGAGGATAGCGGAGGCGGGCATTGGAAATCAAGATCAAAGAAAAAGAAACCAAGTAGGGAGAAGGAAGACTTGTCCCAGCCATGGGTATGTGAAGAAATAGATCCTTTTACACCCAGAATCCGCTACTTCGATTTCCCAAAAACAAGAATGCCCAGCCACATCAAGACATATGACAGGAGTGAAGATCCGGAGGATCACTTAAATATCTTTCAAGCAGCTGCAAAAACAGAATGGTGGGCTATGCCAACCTTGTGCCACATGTTTAACTCTACGCTGACAGGAAACCGCGAGAGTATGGTTCGATGACCTTCCGGTTGAATCAATAGACAACTATGATGATTTGAAGAAAGCATTCATGAAAAACTATCTTCAGCAGAAGAAGTACATCAAAGATCCCACAGAGCTCTATAACATCAAGCAACGGGATGGAGAATCCACGAAAGACTTTGTGAGAAGATACAAACTAGAAAGCAGATATGTCAAAGGAGCACCAGAGTGCATGAGAATCTCTGGATTCGTGCATGGAATCACAAACCCTGAACTCATCAAACGTCTTCATGATAAAATCCCAAAAACAGTTGATGAAATGATGAGAGTAACTACATATTTCCTCAGGGGGGAAGTGGCAGCCTCGAATCACGAACGGAAGAAATCGTTTCCACCATGGAAATAACAAGAGGGTCCCCAGAGGCAAAATTTTAAGAAAGGAGGATTCCGGAACCAATAGAGGCCGGAAAGGAAGCAAGATCGATTCACGCTCCTCACAAAAACTCCTAAAGAAATTTTCGCCTTAGAAAAAGGGAAATTCAAAGCGCCGCTACCAATGACGACTCCGGTCGAAAAGCGGAATCACACCAAATTTTATGAGTTCCATGGTGAAGTAGGGCATAACACGGACGAGTATATGCACCTAAAGAAACAAATAGAAGAAATGCTTAAGGCAGGAAAGCTTTCACACCTAATAAAGGAGCTCAAACAGAACAATGGAAAGGAACAACCCAAGACGGTAAAGAAAGGAGAAACCGCTGGGAAAGACAAAGCATTAGCCATCCTAATGGTCCAAACTTGAGAAAGGGTGGCTAGGCAAAAAATAACACAAAGTTTTTCCCCTAACACAGAAATCCTTTTCCCACCTCTAGATGAAGACGAAGGAACAAAAGGTCCAATGATCATCGAGGCAGAAATAGGAGGCCATTGCATCCACCGCATGTACGTTGATGGCGGATCAGCCTCAGAAATATTGTATGAACACTGTTTCAACCGACTCCGTCCAGAAATCAAGAATCAATTGGTGCCAGCTACCACCCCTTTGATTGGATTTAGTGGTGAGATAATATGGCCAATAGGGCAAATACAACTACTGGTGAGGATTGGAGACGAAGAACACTCCGCTTCGGCTTGGATGAATTTCGTGGTTGTAAGGTCACCATCTCCGTACAACGGAATTATTGGAAGACCAGGAGTCAGAAAATTACAAGCAGTTCCGTCAACGGCTCACGGAATGCTGAAGCTCCCGGTAGAAGGAGGAGTAATTACCCTAAAAAGCAGCAGGTTGGTTCCGCTGGAATGCGCGTTGGTCTCCGGACCAGAAGAGACCCCCCAGGCTCCCAAACCAATGGTGGAAGAAAGAGTCAAGGTGGCAATAAACCCAGAATATCCAGAACAAACAATAATGATCGGTTCCACTCTCACCGAAGAGGGCCGCAACAAGTTGTGTAACCTACTTCAGCGCAACTTGGATATTTTTGCTTGGAAGCCTGCGGATATGACCGGCGTCCCAAGACATATCGCGGAACACCGCTTGAACGTGCGGGAGGGATGTTCTCCGGTTAGGCAAAAGAAAAGAGGGCAAGCAGCGGATAGAAATCAAGCAATACAGGAAGAAGTTGGAAAGCTTGTGGAGGCAGGAATAATGAAAGAAGTACACTACCATGACTGGTTGTCTAACCCAGTAATGGTAAAGAAGCATGATGACAGTTGGAGGATGTGCGTAGATTTCAAAGATTTAAACAAAGCATGCCCAAAAGATGGTTATCCGCTACCAGAAATAGACTGGAAGGTGGAATCCTTGTGCGGATTCCCTTTCAAATGTTTCTTAGACGCGTACAAAGGCTACCACCAAATACAAATGGCGAAGGAAGACGAAGAAAAAACAGCATTCATTACGAGCCAAGGAATATTTTGCTACACAAAGATACCTTTTGGTTTAAGAAATGCTGGGGCAACTTATCAGCGTCTGGTTGATAAGGCATTCCACAAACAGATTGGTAGAAATCTTGAAGTGTAAGTAGACGATCTTGTCATAAAAATCCGCACGAAAGATGAGATAGTCCTAGACATAGAAGAGACGTTTAAAACTCTAAGGGAAATTAACATGAAACTAAACCCTAAAAAGTGTACTTTTGGGGTAGAGGAAGGAATGTTCTTAGGGTATAAAGTCAACACTAAGGGGCCGAAAGTATGTCCAGATAAGGTGGACGCTGTCTTAAGTCTCCCGTCCTGAAAATGCTTAAAAGACGTGCAAAAGTTAAATGGAAAACTTGCAAGCCTGAACAGGTTCTTAGCCAAATCAACAGAGAAGTCTTTACCGTTCTTTAAAATTTTAAAAAAATGCACAAAGAAAAGTGACTTCCATTGGACCACGGAAGCGGAAGAAGCGTTCAAGCAAATGAAACAGCTAATAGCGGAGCTTCCCATGTTGACCGCACCAATGAAAAAGGAAGAACTTATCGTCTATTTGGCGGCAGCTAAGGAAACGGTAAACGCGGTCCTGATGACGAAAAGAGAAGCTAAACAAATGCCCATTTACTTTGTCAGCAGAGCATTAAGAGGTTCGGAAGTAAACTATACATCAATGAAAAAGTTAGTGCTGGCCTTGGTGCATGCTAGTAAGCGCTTAAAGAGATACTTTCAAGCATACCCAATCATAATAATCACGGATCAACCGATCCAGCAGGTGTTATCAAGACCGGAAGTAACAGGGAGACTACATAAATGGAGTATCGAATTAGGAGAATACGCAATACATTACAGACCCAGAGTATCAATTAAAGGGCAGATATTGGCAGATTTCATAGTCGAGCGACCAGAGGAGGAATCTCCGGATCCTCTGATGGAAGTGGAAGAAGAACTCCCCGAGTCGTGGATCGTATTTACGGATGGATCATCCTACACAGATAGTTCCGGGGAAGGACTGATACTCACAAACCCAGAAGGGATGGAATTCACCTATGCCCTAAGATTTAGATTCGACGCCACAAACAACGAAGTAGAATATGAAGCTTTGATTGCTGGATTGCGGATAGCGAAGCAAATGGGTGTTAAAAACCTTCAAGCAAATATGGACTCACGGTTAGTAGCAAACCAAGTGAATGGAACGTACGTTGCAAAAGAGGCTGACATGATCCGTTACCTGGAAAAAGTAAGAACACTTACAAGCAGCTTCAAGGCGTTCTCAATCAGATAAATCCCTAGAAGTGAAAACAAAAAAGTAGACGCACTAAGTAAAATAGCTTCCACAAGCTTTGCACAATTGAGTAAGCAAGTATTGGTTGAAGAGTTAAAAGAAAAATCCATAAGTAAAGTGGAAATATTGGCAGTGGTAGAAGAAGAAGGAGATACTTGGATGACCCCTATTTTCGAATACCTCAAGGATGAAATTCTGCCTGCGAATGTGAAAAAAGCAAGAGCAGTAAGCCGCAAGCCGCAATGGTTTGTTGTAATTAATGGGATTCTCTACAGAAAGTCTTTCCTTAGACCATGGCTACGATGCGTCGGGCCACTTCAGGCAAACTATGTTTTGAGAGAAATACATGAGGGTCTTGCAGCATGCACACAGGCACGCGATCCGTTGTGGCAAAAGCCTTACGGATCAGTTATTACTGGCCTAGCATGCATAAAAATGCAAGGGCACTAATAAAAGCGTGCCAAGACTGTCAAGTTCACAAACATGTGCCAAGAAATCCACAATAAAAGTTAACTCCAATCACTTCTCCATGGTCGTTCTACAAATGGGGAATTGACATAGCCGGACCTTTTCCGAAAGGTCCTGGGAAAGTCAAATTCTTAATAGTAGCTATGGATTACTGTGGATTGAAGCAAAACCAGTCGCAACCATCGATGGCAATCAGATCAAAAAATTTGTATGGGACAACATCGTATGTATATTTGGGCTCCCAGGAGAGATCATCTCGGATAATGGAAAACAGTTCCGGGATAATCCATTCAAAGATTGGTGCGAGAAACTATGTATTCGCCAACACTTTGCTTCTGTCAAACACCCACAGACCAATGGCTTGGTAGAAAGAGCAAACCGCAATCTAGGAGAAGGAATAAAAGCTATATTAGGCTCAAGGAATAAGAAGTGGATGGAAGAGATTTCTCGTGTTCTATGGGCACACCGCACCATGATAAAATCTAGCAATGGAGACACTCCGTTCTCATTAACATACGGAACGAAAGCAGTCATTCCAGCGGAAATTGGCATGCCTACACTGAGAACAGCGGAAGTAGACTTAGTACAAAACAATGAAGCTTTGGAAATCAACCTCGACCTTTTGGAAGAACGAAGGGAGCAAGCAGCAATACATGAGGCAAAAAGCAAAGCAAGAATGGAAAAGTACTATAACTCCAAAGTAAAAAACACAAGCTTCAAACCAGGAGACCTTGTGTACCGCAACAACAATGCAAGCCGTACGGAAGACACAGGGAAGCTAGGTCCCAAATGGGAAGGACCATACGAAGTTACGGAAGCACTTGGAAAGGGCGCATACAAGCTAAGAGACCGTGATGGAAAGAAACTCCAACGAACTTGGAATGTCAGCAACCTCAAGAAGTGTTATATTCACAAAATGTAAGCAATTCACCCATGCGGATTCCGCGGTGGGGGTAATGCATCTCAATCTATCTTATTTATCCATTGTAATGTCTTTTAAAAATCTTTAATGAAAGTGGAGACTAGCTACCTCCACAAGTTTGTTTCTAAAACATTTGTTTTTTACTTTGCGAAGTTACTTTACATGAGATTAAGACGCGCACACAATAAGGGCATAACCCACCAAACGTTATTCCTTATAACAAAAAGGATGAGTAAACCTAACAATTCACTCAAATATACATAAGAGGTATTGCAAACCGAGTATAGGGAGAATAACCCACAAATATTCAAGCAAGACTATCAGGATAAACATGTCATCATGGTATTAAAACGATGGCAAAACCTTAAAACAAGGATTGAAACATTAAATTATACAAATGTAATTTACCGTACCAAAAAAGATCATAAACAACCGCAACACTTAGCGGATAAAAACAGTTATAGAAATTGTTTACATACAAAAGGCCGCAACAAAAAAAGTCACATGCAACCAAGGCCATATATCTTAACAAATTACTAAGGAATATTCAATTCCGCATCATCAACATTGGGAAAGGGCTCCACATTCCCATCAACACCCGCCTGGTCATCCGTACCCACAACTTCATAATCATCCACAAAGATAAGAGCAATTGTACCGGCAGAAGCAAAATTTATGGACAGGGCCGTGGTAGTATCAGCAGTAGTGGGCACAACATCAGAAGTACCCTCCGTACCTGTCAAGACTGTAGCAGAGAAGGGCTCAGATAAAGGAACAAAAACATCATGCAGAACTGATCTTTAATTTGCAATGTTCTCCTTGATCTTCCGGACCCAGATACTGGAGACTTCCAAGGCAAGTGAAAGAGCAGTAACACCA
>BQNB010196603.1:0-11276 GCA_026074375.1 Tanacetum coccineum | reverse complement strand
CTAAGAACATAAAGGTTTAAAATAGACCTTATGATGAATGATGATGATGAGAAACAAATGCTAAACCCGTGTTTAGACTTAAAACCCAAGCTTGCACTTAAGAAAACCCTTGTTTCCAAATAAAAACCCTAATCTTGATTTCTTGCTTCAATACTTGTAAATAATTAATCAAGGCTTCAAAATACTTTGAGGTATCTTAGATATGTTATAGAAGAGTGTGCAAATGTGGTAGCAAAGTTTGTATGGTTGGGTCTTTGTGGTGATTTATTGCCGAAGCAATATAGAGAGAAAAAGGGAAGAAAATTTTGATTTTTATCAAGTGTTTAAGCACATATGTGATCTTTCTTACTAGAGATACATGTATATATATGGCAAGACTTAGTCAAGGAAACATTGTAAGGTCCTAGGGATGGTCTTGGTCATGGTCTAAGTCAAAGGGACAAGGCATGGTGTGGTTTAAATGAGGTATGGATGTACATTTGACCAAAGTGGATTTTCTTGATATATCTTTGTATCATTGCAAGAATTTCGGCAATAAGAAGATGTAGGTGATGATGTTTAGTAATTTTTATGTATTGGGTATAAATGTGGGTATTTGTTGAAGCGTAGGAAAGTTTTTGTGGTTCCGGGAGTGCCTAAACGCAATTTATCGCGAAACGTATACACTTTACGTATCCGATAAAAATAAAATGAACAAAGTTAATAATTATCCTCAAAATAATTATATAACCCTTGCTTGATGTAAACATTTAATTGTTTGATGCCCGTTTACATTGAACGCTAATTTTTGGCGTACGCGATTTAACCTATCGCTTATGATTTAAAGCAAATGCGTACAATACAAAAGATACATTATGAATTTATTGATGTCGTCAATGACTTGAAAACAAAGGGTATTATAGCAAACATATTATGTATATGCTTGAAATATAGTGGCAGGGGGTAAAGAAAACATAAGCATTCCAATTTAGAATTAACAAAGAAATGAGGTTAAAGAATTCGATGGCAAGGTAGAAAAAAGGGTGGAATTAGACGTTATTGGTTTGTCATCTACATTTTTATTAATGAATTTCAATTCTTAAGTTTTTACAAATAAACCATGTGTTAAAAGAAAACAACAACATTTCACATTATTTGTAAAGCATTTTACTTAGTCTTAATTTGATTTTATACGGTTGAGATTGAATATTAAGTTGATCCGACGACTTTTATGATGTGCCATATCATTATTCTTTCTCTATGCTCTGTCGGCAATATATAGTATAAACATATGATCCTTTTGGGTCACATGTATACACATAGACATCATTAGTTATTATGTAATTATCGTATTTACATTATACGATAGTTAGGTTAGTCGTGATCAATAATCAGACTATGAATTATTATGAGTTGAAGTTTAATGAATATATATTGGACTTAAGCAATTAGATATTGAATCTCTTATTTCAAGAAATTTACACCTACACCTACACCTACACCTACACCTACACCTATACCTATACCTATACATCTACATCTTCCTATACATCTACCTCTACCTCTATCTTTATCTATACCCACACCTGCACTTACACCTCCACATATACCTAGACCTATACATATACATATACATATACATATACATATACATATACATCTACATGTACCTATATATATATATATATACATATACATATACCTATACCTCTACCTGTACATATACATCTACCTCAATCTTTACATGTACATGTACATGTACATGGACATGGACATGGACATGGACATGGACATGGACATGGACATGGACATGGACATGGACATGTACATGGACATGGACATGGACATGGACATGTACATGTACATGGACATGGATATGTACATGTACATGTTGATGGACCTTTACTTATACTTGTACATGTACCTGTAGTTGTACACATACCTGTACATGTACGCATACCTGTACCTGTACCTGAACATGTACACACACACGTACATGTACACGTACACGTACATGTACACGTACACGTACACGTACACTTACACATACACGTACACGTACACGTACATGTACACGTACACGTACATGTATACGTACACGTACATGTACACATACTAGTAACTATTCCTGTACCTGTACCTATGTGAAAACTGAAAAGGAAAATTGTAATCATAAAACATTCTCATTAGTGTAATACCCGTGCGTTACTTGGTTATACTTTAGTCAATTTATAAAATACTTATAATTACAACTAAAATTATAATATGTGCAACGTACAAAGTTCAACATATAATTTGTTAGTACAATTATATTTCTTATATTTAAAGATTATTGTGATTCTACAATTTAGTCATTGTTTATTTTATTAATTAGGAGTTAAGAATACAATAACATTTTACTATGAACAATATTATAAATCATAAAATTCATGTAGCACATAATGTTTCTCACGCTGCAAACATATTATGTATATGCTTGAAATATAGTGGCATGGGGTTAAAGAAAACATATGCATTCCAATTTCGAATTAACAAAGAAATGAGGATAAAGAATTCGACGGCAAGGTAAAAAAATAGGTGGAATTAGATATTATTGGTTTGTCATCTACATTTTTATTAAAGAATTTCAGTTCTTAAGTTTTTACAAATAAACCATGTGTTATAATAAAACAACAACATTTCACATTATTTGTAAAGCATATGATTTAGTCTTAATTTAATTTTATACGGTTGAAATTGAATATTAAGTTGATCCAAAAATACACCTACACCTACACCTATACCTAGACCTACACCTATACCTACATACATATACCTATACTTATACATCTACATCTACCTCTACCTTTATCTTTATCTATACCCATACCTGCGCTTGCACCTATACCTAGACCTATATCTATACACATACATATACATCTACATCTACATGTACCTTAATCTATACATATACCTATACCTCTACCTCTAGATGTACCTATACCTCTACCTCAATCTCTACGTGTACCTAACTACGTGTACCTATACATGTACATGTACATGTACATGGATGTGTACATGTGATTGGACATGTACATATACATGGACATGTCATGTACATGAACACGGACCTGTACTTGTACGGGTACCTGTACATGTACGCGTACTTGTACCTGTACATGAACATGTACATGCACATGTACCTGTACCTATACATGTACATGTACATGTACCTGTACCTATACCTATACATGTACCTATGTGAAAAAGAAAAACAAAAATAGTAATCATAAAACATGCTCATTAGTGTAATACCTGTGCGTTACTTGGTTATACTTTAGTCAATATATAAAATACTTATAATTACAACTAAAATTGTAATATGTGCAACGTACAAAGTTCAACATATAATTTGTTAGTACAATTATATTTCTTATATTTAAACATTATTGTGATTCTACAATTTGGTCATTGTTTATTTTATTAATTATGAGTTAACACTACAATAACATTTTACTATGAGCTTATAAATTATAAAATTCATGTAGCACATAATGTTTCTCATGCTGCAAACATATTATGTATATGCTTGAAATATAGTAGCAGGGGGTAAAGAAAACATAAGCATTCCAATTTCGAATTAACAAAGAAATAAGGTTAAAGAATTCAACGGCAAGGTAGAAAAAAGAGTGGAATTAGATATTATTGGTTTGTCATCTACATTTTTATTAAAGAATTTCAATTCTTAAGATTTTACAAATAAGCCATGTGTTAAAATAAAACAACAACATTTCACATTATTTGTAAAGCATATGAGTTAGTCTTAATTTGAATTTATACGGTTGAGATTAAATATTAAGTTAATACGAAGATACACCTACACCTACACTACACCTACACCTACACCTACACCTACACCTACACCTACACCTACACCTACACCTACATACCTATACATATACCTATACCGGTATATCTGTACATATACATCTACATCTACCTCTACCTCTATCTTTACCTATACCCACACCTGCACTTGCACCTCTACCTATACCTAGACTTATACCTATACATATAAATATACATCTACATGTACCTTTATCTATACATATATCTCTACCTCCACCTCTACTTGTACCTATAACTCTACCTTAATCTCTACATGTTCCTAACTACGTGTACCCGTACATGTACATGTACATAGACATGGACATATACATGTACATGTACATGTACATGGACGTGTAGTTGTACTTGTACATGTACCTGTACTTGTACGCGTACATGTACGTGTACATGTACGTGTACATGTACGTGTACATGTACGTGTACATGTACTTGTAACTGTAACTTTACCTATGTGAAAACTAAAAAAGAAAAATAGTAATCATAAAACATGCTCATTAGTGTAATACCCGTACGTTACTTGGTTATACTTTAGTCAATATATAAAATACTTATAATTACAACTAAAATTATGATATGTGCAACATACAAAGTTCAACATATAATTTGTTAGTACAATTATATTTCTTATATTTAAACATTATTGTGATTCTACAATTTGGTCAATGTTTATTTTATTAATTATGAGTTAACACTACAATAACATGTTACTATGAACAATATTATAAATCATAAAATTCATTTAGCACATAATGTTTCTCATGCTGCAAACATATTATGTATATGCTTCAAATATAGTGGAAGGGGGTAAAGAAAACATAAGCATTCCAATTTCAAATTAACAAAGAAATGAGGTTTAAGAATTTGACGGCAAGGTAGAAAAAAGGGTGGAATTAGATATTATTGGTTTGTCATCTACATTTTTATTAAAGAATTTCAATTCTTAAATTTTTACAAATAAACCATGTGTTAAAAGAAAACAACAACATTTCACATTATTTGTAAGTTTATACGGTTGAGATTGAATATTAAGTTGATCCGACGACTTTTATGATGTGTCATATCATCATTCTTTCTCTATGCTCTGTCGGCATTATATAGTATAATCACATGAGCCTTTTAGGCCACATGTATACACATAGACATCATTAGTTATTATGTAATTATCGTATTTACATTATACGATAGTTAGGTTAGTCGTGATCAATAATAGACTAGAATTATTTGGTTGTATGTTATGAATATATATTGGACTTAAGCAATTAGATATTGAATCTATTATTTCAAGAAATTTACACCTACACCTACACCTACACCTACACCTACACCTATACATCTACATCTTCCTATACATCTACCTCTACCTCTATCTTTATCTATACCACAACCTGCACATACACCTTCCACTCTATTACCTAGACCATTATTCACTATACATATACATAAAAATATATATACTCATTTAAATCTACATACTACATGTACCTATATATTATATATATTATATATATATATATATATATAATCTAATATTATATATTATATAGTATATATTTTATATATATATATATATATATATATATATATATATATATATTTATACTAGATTCGTTATACCTTACATCTACATGTACTCTACCTCTCCCTCAATCTCTACATTTTACCCACACTCTCATTACATGTACATGGACAGAGAGAGATAATGGACTTGGACATGGACATGGGGACATGTACATTGTACAGTTAAGACATTGTAAATGTACCATGGGACATTGTTCATGTACACGTAGATGGACCTTTCATTGTACTTGTACATGTTAACTGTTACTTGTACACACTCTATTACATGTAGCATACCTGTCCCTGTACTCTGAAAAGGTACATGGAACATGTACCTGTATACGTACATTGTACATGTACCTATCACGTAACATTATGTGGTGTGTGAAAGAGATGTAAAGCTCTCGCGCTAGCTCAGGGGTGAATTAGATATTTTTATTTTTGGTTTGTCATCTACATTTTTATTAAAGAATTTCAATTCATAAGTTTTTACAATTAAACCTTATGTTAAAATAAAACAACAACATTTCACATTATTTGTAAAGCATTTGACTTAGTCTTAATTTGATTTTATACGGTTGAGATTGAGTATTAATTTGATCTGATGACTTTTATGATGTGCCATATCATCATTCTTTCTCTATGCTCTGTCGGAAATATATAGTATAATTATATGAGCCTTTTGGGTCACATGTATACACATAGACATCATTAGTTATAATGTAATTATTGTATTTACATTATACGATAGTAAAGTTAGTCGTGATCAAAAATCAGACTATGAATTATTGTGAGTTGGAATTTAATGAATTCATATTAGACTTAAGCAATTGGATATTTTAAGAAATTGGATATCAAAATCTCTTATTTCAAGAAATCGACCCATATGGCTTGAAAGGAAAGAAAAAAAGTAAAGGAAACTTGATGTAATTAGGAATAAACACCCTCATCTAGGGTTTAGATTTTAATCTTTTCTTCATCAACCAAGTGTTTAGAGTGCTACTTGATTGGACTAACATCCAGTGATAGCTGGTTGACGTTTAGTGTGGACTGCCTGAGAGATAACCTACTTTGGCTATTAGGTTTCAAGGTTCTAGTGATTATTTTCTTGCTCCATTTGATCCATTATCCCGAGAAGGAAAGTATAATTACTTTCATATATTTGATTAATCATGACTTACCATGGATTCTCGATTTGTGATTAATGCTTTCGCTTATTTTATAATTAGCTCTTGCATGCTACATGATTAATTATTGTTTTATATCTTAAATCACCAGCAGTGGTATCACGAGTCATCATAGGATTATCGTGTATTTGCAATTGTGAATAAATCAAATGATTTTTGCGTTTTTTGAAAACTGTAAAATCGACAGCCTAGGGCTTGTTTTTTTTCGACCCCTAATGAAAGCTTTAAAGGACGAGTTTAATGATCTTGATCCACTAGTTGCAAATACTATGAAGGCTTAATTTTTGTTTAGTTAACTTTTCAATTTTCATGCTAGTTGGCTTGTTTGTTATTTTTACTTGTTATAATTTGTTTATTTATGGCAAAAGTATAGAGCAAACCAACATATTGTTTATACCATGATTATATTGTATTTTTATGATCACATGCAAAGCCAATGAAAACTTTTAAAGTTATGAGGAGAGTTATTTTACATACCAAAATTTTCTCCTATACCAGATGACAAATACCAGGCACTCATTTTATTGTTGAGAAAAAAGAGGGTAATGAATAAATACTTGAGTTTAAATTAAAATTTTAATTATACATATTTTTTATAATTTAAATATCATATGAACCGTCACTTGTTACACAAAAAAAAAATTTAAACCGTCACGACGATCATTTAATTATCTTTTTATAGACGCGCACTACGATATATATTCGAAAAGTTTTTTTACTTCGCTTTTTTCACGTTTTCTTTGTTGTGTTGAAATTCGAATGACATATCACATGTGATTTAATACTAATATCTAAGTTTGAACACTAATTATCTGTACTAAAATTGACATAAGTATTTGTCTATAAGTCAAAGACTTTTCCGGTTTTAATGCAAAGGAAAACACACATTCATGGCTTTCAAACAATATATCACACATTATATTCGAATTATAGATTATAACAATTCATTTGTGAAGCTTATGTAATCACATGTGAAAAAAATCACATTTGATAATAATTACATGTGATTGAAATCATGAGAAAAATCGCATGTGATTTTTATAGAAAAATCGCATGTGATTTTTATAGAAAAATCACATTAACGAAGCTTAGTGTTTTTGTATGGATTTCTATTTTTCTATTGTTTTTTCTAGTTTCTTGCTAGTTCTGTCAATGAAAAATTAGCCGTTAAAAAAAATCCAACTTTGACGAAATGACTGAACTAACCTACAATTCGAAATATAATGTTGTGTATATGGTTGGAAAACTATGAATTACTAGTTTTTAAGAAAAAAAACCGGTGAAAGTTTTTAAATATTGTAGAAAAAATGTTATGTTCATTTTATTACATTTTTAGATATTGAATATTCAAATTAGTGTCTAATCACATGTGATTTCTCATGCAAGTTTCAACAACGAGAAAAAGAAGAAAAACGTGAAAACAATGAATTTTTTTTATCGAAAGTATATCAAAGTGCATGTCTATAGAAAGATAATAAAATGCTCGTCGCGATGTTGTATGTTTTTGGCTTAACGATTAATGGTTTAAGAGATATTAATTTTTGAAAAAAAGAGGATGAAAGTGGGTTTGTTATCTAATATAAAAAAATGAGTAGGTAGGATTGATCCCTTGGTATGTACAAAAATATTTGGTATGTAAATGAACTTAAATTTAAAGTTGTTTGATATTTTTGGTGGTTGTTGTTTGGGTTGCCACTGTTCAAGTTTATTCTTCGATCATGTGTCGTTTGAGTTAGTATTTTGGATTTAAAGATAGAAAAAATTACATGTTTCGTCCCTATGGTTTATTCAAAAATCACGTTTCGTCCCTATTTCATTTTAAATACACCAGGCGTCCCTGTTTTTGAAACTTGTAACGCTGGCCGTCCCTAATTTGGATGGTCGTTAATTTTTTTTGTAATGTCTCATGAGTGGAGGGGTAGTTTCGTCTTTTCCAATCCATTCATTTAATGACTCACCTATTTCAATAATAAACTCACTGACTTAATCACTACTTTATCATCTATTACTGTCTCGCAATTCAAACGGTGAAATAGCAAAAATTCAGATTTTATTAAAGAAAAAACAAGACATTAAGGGAAAAGCAGAATTGTTGATGAAGACATCGGACAACAAGCGAAAATAAATATTCAAACAACATCGGTAGCAACAAAAGCAAAATGAACAAAGTAAATATTAAAAGCCTTTGGCCGAAAAAACGACATCTTTGACTTGTTTTTTTATATATCAGCAACTAACTAATGGTTGTGATTGAATGAAAGGAATCCCAGGCATCAAATTTAGTTGTTTTTGAAACAAAATGTGGTAACATGTAATTAAAAGAAAGGTAAAAGTTATTAGTCTTATGAGAAGTAGACTAAAAATTAATAATAACAAAGCAGTTGAGAGGAGACCCACGTTGAGGAAAGTCGTGCTTTTCATGTTTAGGGTTCTTTTAGGTATAAATTGACGGCTTTGGTTTGACAGGTGACATAGATGCAACGACTTATATGTAGAATGATAGAATCCAGTACTAGGGATGGCAACGGGTGAGAAAAAACTTATAACCCATGGGTACTCACACGTAAATGGGCGGGTAATCCTGTTATTTTTCACCCGCGGGTTGGGTTGTGTTGAAAATTTGTACCCATTGCAGTATGTAGCAGGTAGGTGACGGTAATGCATACACACTCATATGGTGTTACCCATTAAAAAACCCACAGTGTACCCGCCAAATACCACACAGTGTATACCCTAAACTCATTTGTTAACATAAAACTTAATTATACACTAAAAAATTGTGAGTTTGATAGATAATATTTAATAACTATCAAAGTCTCTAGAACACACCAGTAAACTATAACAAGGTTTTTAAGTTTACAAAACTAAAAGATGAATATGAAAGATTAAACTTTCAAAGATATACACATGATATATCTCAGTACATGTATGTGATTTTGTGTAATGATGATTAATTTATATAGTTTCACACATGTCATTAAGTATTTTGTGAACTTGGTATTTTGAAAATTGATATGATGTCTTATTGCTCAGTTTCATAAATAGTTTACATATCATAGTTTTATGATTTTGTTCTATTTCACAAACCTATGGGTTTACCAACGGGCAAATAAAAAATAATAATGCCTCGCAACTACGCGAAAAAAATTAACGACCCGCAGCAACGCGCGGGTAATCACGCTTGTTACCACCACAAAAGCTTTGATATATAATAGTTATGTTAAATGCCACTAGCCCATCATAGACTTTTTCAACAATGACAAAGTCAAGTTACAAGAAGGGACTTTTACAAGAATATCATTGGCATCATCCACGCGTAAAATGCTAAAAGAAAAATAAAAAGATTGCGTATTCAAATTTTTAATTATGTATTGATATTGATTTATGTATGTTTAAAGGTAATTTCATACATAGGGTCTTTATAATACATAAATATTAGCTAGAATTGTGTTTTGTAAACATAATCAAATAAGCAGTTTACTTGAACAATCCTAAACACCTTTAAATATTGTATTTGTAGCATTAAAAACACAATTAAAGGGGTGTTTGTGATTGCTTATTGAAAATAGATTATGTGTTTTCAAAACGCATAATCAGATAATGAGCTGTTACAAACCGTGATTCTGAAATATAGTGTTTGGATTTGATTATGTTGTTTGATATCGCAATAATTAGATAATCATGAGTGTTAGTTTATGGATGATAAATTAATAGATGTGTGTTAGGATCGAACTCAAGATCATGGGATTGCACTCACTACGAGTTAACAATTAATAAATAATATATTTGTTAATTTTACACGTAAACGTTTAACGGTCGTTAAGTATTTAACGGAAAAGACTAACGACCATAAGGGCAAGGACAAGTACATAATTACATAATTGATGTTACATAATGTTACATAATTAATGTTACGTAATTAATGAATTGATGTTACACAATTGATATTACATAATTAATGAATTGATGTTGCATAATTAATGAATTGATGTTACTTGTTCACCAAGTATTAGGGTTAGGGTGTCTATATAAACACCCATATGGAGAGGTGAAAAAAAAGGAGAATAATCCCTAAACTCTATCACTCCTTTGTCCTACATTCGACCCCATAACCTTGGGTTGATCGGATCGAATCGTTCGTTTAAACGCTACGTGTTATCAAGCTAGTGATTGGTTAACTCGATACATAGCGTGTGTACAAGATCGTGATACAATCTTCTTTTAGATTGTTCTTGGATTGTTTTCATATAAAACCTAATTAGGGTTCTTAGAGATAATCCCTAAGCAATTTGATTCTTGTTCGGGCTAGAATCAAAAGGTGTGTAACCTTAATTCGGTTAATTATTCAAACATGTTATTTGATCCTTTATTTGCTTCCGCTATTCTATGCTTTGATGTTATGGTTTAATATAATTGTTATGAAAGTATAAAACCTTCAGTATCCTCCTCGTGGGTTTATGAAAACATTAGAAGATTTAAAATGCGAGGCTATAAACTCACTTTAACAGGGGAAATCTGATTGATGGCAAAAGTATATCAAGTGAAAGTAACGGCTTTATCACGCAACCTGGGGTAATATGCCAAGTCTTAGTGTGATGGTTTATGTTTCAAAACTTCATAAAGTTTAACATATTACTTTGATTTATTAATTTATGGAAATATTGT
>BQNB010196602.1:0-11276 GCA_026074375.1 Tanacetum coccineum | reverse complement strand
TAAAAAAACGTATGCAAACGTAAAAAAACTGATGAAAACGTAAAAAATGGACAAAAACATAAAAAAACGGATGAAAACGTAAAAAACGGAAGAAAATGTGAAAAACGAACGAAAGCGTAAGAAAACGGACGAAAACGTAAGAAATAACGTAAAAAATCGGACGAAAACGTAACAAAACGGACGAAAATGGTCAAAAACGTATGCAAACGTTAAAAAACTGACGAAAACGTAAGAAATCGGACGAAAACGTAAAAAAACATAAGAAAACGAACGAAAACGTAAGAAATCGGGCGAAAACGTAACAAAATAGAAGAAAACGTAAGAAAACGGTCAAAAACGTAAAAAACCATATGCAAACGTAAAAAAACTGACGAAGACGTAAGAAATCGGACGAAAACGTAAGAAATCGGACAAAAACGTAAAAAAAACGAAATCGGACGAAAACGTAAAAAACCGGACGTAAACGTAAGAAAACGGACAAAAACTTAACAGAACGGACGAAAACGGTCGAAAACGTAAAAAAACGTATGCAAACGTAAAAAAAATGACGAAAACGTAAGAAATCGGACGAAAACATAAAAAAACGGACGAAAGCGTAAAAATGGACGAAAACGTAAAAAATCGGTCGAAAACGTAAAAAACGTAAAAAACTGTAAAAAACGGACGAAGATGTAAGAAATCGGACAAAAACGTAAGAAATTTGACGAAAACGTAAGAAATTTGACGAAAACGTAAAAAACGGATGAAAACGTAAAAAAAGGGCCGAAAACGTAAAAAGACGAACGAAAACGTAAAAAAACGGACGACAACGTAAAAAAGCTGACGAAAACGTATAAAGCGTTCAGAAATGTATGAAAACATCATAATTTAGTAGGTTGACCCAACCCAAACCGTTTGACCCATGATCTGTTAGACCCATTTTTAAAGCATGACATGTTTGACCCATTGACCCATTGGACGCATAACCCATTTGACCCATGACCCAAACCAACCCAACCCAACCCATTTGTCACCTCTACTTTAAACATAAATCATACAGAGGTAGTTGTTTCATCACAGTTTCAAGAACAACATCATTATCAATGAGAATCAAACGTAGTTACTGAAATGTTGGTTATACATATTCTCCTGGAAGTCGTATCTCACCCGCATACTACAAAAAATGGCAAATACTTTCTAACGTGGATTTTTTTTGTTTTAGCAAACATTTATCGAATAATCTAAGAGTTAAGTAAATATTTTCACCTGTTTATGGGTTTAGCAAACATTTTTTCACGAAATATTATATCCAAAATTTAATGATTCTAAGAGTTTTGTAAAACTTAATAACCGACAATGTTGTTCGACTTACATGTTTCGTCAAGTCCCTAAAGAAGTAGATAACTGGTAATGTTGATTAAAAGAATGTTCCTTTTAAATTTCGGAATGTTACCACTTGTCACTAACTAGGATATATATATAACTACATAGTATAACTTTGAAAAGTAATTACTATCTCGATACGCAAAGGATTATATATAACTACATAATATAACTTTGAAAAGTAATTACTATCTCGATACGCAAAATTATGTACTATATGTTTAATATAAAAAGTTAAGAACTTGTACAAATTCAGGTTTTACACAAATCAAGGATGTTGGTTTTTCACTTTATATATGAACATCATTAATCATTGTATATAAGAAAAGAACATTTCATTTCTTCAATCTATGTGGGATGGTAAATTGGTCATAAAAAAACAAAGGATAAAAAAATGGACATTAATATACATATAAACATTTTTTTATTTGATGTTTAAAAAATATTTTGTGTCACGTATTCTGATTTTTTAAATGTTTAGCCGTTTTTAAATAGATACCGGCCTACATTACGTAGGCTGTTAAGTTCGCAAAATGAAGGGAATTGTAATTCAGATTACATTACGTAGGCTGTTTAGTTTGCGATGTAATTGTAATTCAGTTATTATAATTACATCAAATGAGTGAATTTAGATTACATAGAAAGTTAGATGGAAAGTTTGAATTACGTTGTAATTCAGAATTTTATACTTTATTTAGTATTTATACATTATAATTTTTATTTTTTTTTTGAACGGCATTTAAATTTTTTTATTAAAAAATGCTAGTAAGAAACTAGCAAGTACAAGACACACGCAAAATGATCCAACAGACAAAAGAATGTAAGGAACAAAATAAGTTCTAACGAAACAAGACAAACACGCAAAAAACCGATGGCTACTAAAATCAGAAAGGAGATCCCAACGCGACGCCAAAAAAAAGACCTCCCATGAACGAAGCCGAACACCCGTTGCATCATACCACAAATGCAAAGAGATCTAACCGGCATCCTTTGTTCGTCTCTTTAAGGCACTGTGTAGGAGAATAGTTTCTTTTACGTTGCCATAATAACTCCAAATCTTAAGATCGCTAGGAAAATAATCTTTCCACATACGTAATTGCGCGAGAGAGAACGACCCTTGAACATTCCCATCGGGGTCTCTATAGCTCCAGCGTTTTTCAGAATCTAGCTCGTCGGTAATTAGAGGACCAACATAATCAAGCCACGTAGAATAAGACTCTTCAGCAAGGTTTAGATCAGTACCCGGGGGCGTAGATGGAGACACAATGCTGGAATCATTTACAGCAGCTTTAACTGACCTAACCCGGCACTTATCTTGATGTAATAACCTGTTGCGCAGAGAAATATCAAGATCATCCAAACCGTTATTATGATGTGCTAATCGTTCTGCCTTATCACTACTTCTGTCAAGAGAGGACAAATCTTCTACAACTTCTGGGATACTAGTATTCTGATTAACATCCAAATAGACGTTAGTCGAGGGGTTAAGATCCGCATTATCTTCGATGGTATCATTACCACGATCACCATCAAAATGATCCTCAAGAATCTCGCCTTCCACATTATTAGACATATTATTATTTACCACCCCACATTTCTCAGTAACATTTTTAGAACAATCTTCAATATCTTTTTCAACATCATCGTCCAAATTCTTTTCCATACAATCCTTAACACACCCATCATTATTCAAGACCGAATCACCAATGATCTCACCTTCTTCAAAGGAGTCTACATGATCACTATCCACCCCACGAACATCCACCTCTCGCATAAACCGACTAGTTGATGACATTTCAATAGACGAATCCGAATCATTGTTATCATCTTTAGACGAAATCGAATCATAATTATCAACATCCAAAGGCTCCTCATGTTCCGATCCTCCATCCAAATTAGGACCCTCGTCATCCTTCCTTTCGAGAGAATCAGTCATGGATTTGTCCTCCGTCGATTCAATATTAGGCGCCCAATATGCAAACTCAGTAGCGGTAATACAATAAGATCGATTACGATACGAAACTTTAAAGGACTCTAGCACACGATGTAAAGACTCTGTAAGAAAATAAACCATCCCATGAGACATTGGTCCGTCGTTGACCATATCAGTAAGCACACTACATCCCCACCGACCACCCAACTTCTTATAAACCTCTGGAGCCCATGATGCCAATGGCAAACCCACCAAGTCTATCCAAACACATCTTTCATCCGGAATAAAATCGTAAGAAACATCTTTGAGCTCCAAAAATAGCTCATTTAACACCTTTGAATTCTTGACGCTTTCCACCTGATCCGTAGAATCAAATTCCAACCAAACCCAACATCCCCCAACGTATCTAAGACCAACATCAACGAAACCCTCAGAAGACATATATTTCAGAAGATCCGTAATGACACTTAAATCTTTTACTTTAGCAAGAATACTACGCTCCATACCATCGAAATTTATACAATCTTCTTCCGAGATAAACATCAACGCTTCATTACTCGATTCCTCATTTGCCTTATTACTAACTGACACCCCCACAGGTTTTTCTCCACTATTACATGCATCATTATTGCCTGACACACCCGCTGATTTATTGCCCAAGACCGTTTTAGCATACGAGTTAAATGACTGAAAAACATTTGCATTGTCACGAACATGTTGAGTATTTATACCTTCATTGGGTTTGCTGTCCCCAGATCGTTCCTCAAGCGTATTATTAGTTCGACCATACTTCGCCACATCGGCAAATAAATGAAACCCACCCATCCAGGTCACTCTTAGATTAGAAACTAACTGATTAATATCATTGACATTTTTGAAACGTACAAAGCCAAACCGGTGACCCGATTTGGATCTCTTTGCTGCAATGTATACATCGATCACCATACCCCATTGGTTACATGTATCCCAAAGATCTTGGACCGTCGCTTTCCATGGGATATTAGAGACAAAGATTGATGAATACGACTTATGAATCGCACGAAAATTAAGGTTGGGTTTGCTGGGAATACCTTGGTTTCGCTGCTCGTGATTACGATTGTTAACATGTTGAACGTTCCTCTTGATTTCTGGATTACTATTTGTTCGAAATCCAATGCCATTTGCCATCTTTTTTTTGCCAACTGAGTATTATTATTTTTGCCAGATTTCTTTAGATCTTTAAGATGATTTGAAGGCATGGATGATCGGTTAAAATAGGTAATTTGATATAGGTGATGTTAGAAGTACCTCTTATAGGTTAGTGACACTCTTTAGCCATTTTTATAGTATTTTATCATTTCTATTTCGTGTTTTATGTATAACCTAGGTCGTTTGTTACATGCGACCTAAGATGGCACATATGTGTGGCACATTAAAATTAGGTTATCGAATCACGTTTCATCATTGTTGTCTTTCTGCACCTATTGCACACTTATTTCTAACATATTTATCATTGTATTTAGGGATTGTCTAACAAGTTCTTGAGAGCATCAGTTAAGTGCATTAATTAAACACAAAATTTCCTTTTTTTGAACTGAAGAATGAATTAACACCACATTAATTAAAGTTCTAAATTACCTTAATTAAATGTGATTTTATATTTAATGAATGCAAACTTTCCTTGTTTGATTATTTAAACCAATGCCCTAAGGGCAATGGTTAGACAAACCTTTCAACTTCACATAATCAGCCGTATCTTATCGGACGCTCCTCCATTCTTGCCAGAAAATGCACCGTCTTCATCTCATCTCATTCTGATCATGATCATACCCGTCTCGTCCATTTTTCGGCATATCAGAACGACTGATGGAGCTGTGATCCACTTGTGAAGGAAGGTCACATGATAAACTAACGGCTCCCTGTGTGGCAACTGGCAATTTTGGGTTAAACATTTATCTATAAACTTGAAACATTTTACTTTGAACATGTGAATACTCAATTTAACCTAAAACCGAGAAGTTATCCCGCATACAATGAAAAACATATTTTAACGTACACCGACTCTAGACTAAGTTTAGTCTACACATAACAAGTATGTTATGACCCTCATGAGCATATTTTATCATTCATATGCATACGGTTTTAAAACTTTTACGTAGGTTATGTAAACTTACATTTTTACACTTGCATGCATGCATGCACAACACATCCAATACCCCTAATACCTTAACTAATGCATATATACACATTATTACACTTAAAATTTCAAATAATCTTCCGCTTTTTAACCCTATATAATCGACCTATTTGAGGATAGAACAAAATCCCTTTTGTTTCCTAGAAAACTTCCCTTAACCATTTTATGCTAGCACAAGAAACTTAGCCTCTTTGGAGACCGCACCTCCCTCACATCCTTTTCAATTGTGGCATCCAAGGGTAGTCATGGATGAATTTTCTTAATTGGATTGTACACTTGCTTGTGACTACATAAGTCATAGTCAAAATTACTCTGGAAACTAAAAGGGGACACTTGCTTGATGAGTATAGAAGGCTTCCATGTTTGGGTCAACATTGGGTGAGTTTGAAAAGATTTGAGGAATGTCATTTGACAACGAACTGCCAAAACGAGTAAGGGAAGGAGTGCTTGCACGTGAGGTACCTTCGTCATTTCCATCATTATCATTATTGTTAGGATGAGAGGAGGATGTTTGACCGAAGGCAAACGAAGAGGAATAAGCTGAAATAGACGGGCGACCTCTTCTCGTGCCATAATCATTTGAGTCATTCGCTCTTGTTGAGCGGTAAGAGGATACATGACACGATCGTACAAGACATAACGATCGTTTGACAACTCGGGACTCTCAGACATGACATGTTTAAACAATCGAGTTAATAACATACTGTATGGTAGAATTAACCGAGGTTGTTTGGTGACAAACTCCATTCGTTTTGCAATAAAGTATGCAAGATTATATCGCTCGGCCTGGCGATACAATAAAGCATGTGACACAGACACGCCGGGACATGATCCCGGTTACCCCCAAGATAAAAGACATTTTTCTGAATTATTTCGACCTAAGTTTTCATTATTGACATGATTTCACGAGTTAAAATTTTATTTTCCTCAACATCATTGACTTTATCATAACGGATACGAGTGACAGGACCCTCCCGTTCCTCTTGAACATAGTTTTTTATAAGGACCACTCATAGGGACACTATATTGCAAGTCGTCAAGTGATCACTTGTCGAAAAAAGAACGTGCACCATTATAGGGAATACCAAGAATTTGACCAAATTCATCGATTGTATAAGAGAATAATTGATTTTGGATGAAAAACTCGATTAACATTTGACCTTCGAGAGTATAGTTGACACGGTACTGACTATAAAGTTCAAGAATGAAACGAGGAATAATTTGTTCATTTATATCAAGAAGACACTCAAACCTAATATGAGTAAACATGGATCTAACATAGACCAAATTATCAAAATCTGGATAAGCTACCCGACCCTCATGACTGCAATGACTTTCAAGATACTTAAACATCTATTTTAAAGGTGAGGTGTATTTATGTGAAATTTTCAGAATGTAGCTTTTTGTATTTTGGTGATCTTTGGCAGTTTTACGAGGCATTGTTACCTAAAAATAGTACCATATTTTATTATTATGAACTCGTAATGTGAATTTGTGCCTAGTGTGTGCCTAAATGCAACAAATGTGGAGTTGCGGTTAACTCGACTTTAAAATGAAAACCTATGAGTTAACCCAAACTCTCCTTAATTCAATTTTGCTCATCCAAACATGTCGAAAATGTTCATTGATTAAATATTTTGAATGATGTTCATGAGATCATTATGCATGAATACAAAAACGTTTTTAGAGTGTATTAACAATGCATTAAAACATTTTTATGGTGTTCCTAACGTGAGTAATTTCCAAAGAAAATTGGGGTTTTTGTTCATATCAAAATTTTTGACAAACACACTTAATTATGCAAATCCTATGTCTACGAGAAGCATATTAGTTATACGTTATTATAGTTCTAATTGCATATATTTAAAAGAAAAATGAACAATCCCCAATTTTGATTTTTTGTTCAACATGAACCTTAGACATGAATTGGAAAAAAATAGATGAAATGACTTACAATTGATGATCTTAATGACGTTAGGAATAATTATTGGTGTTGATTTGGTCTTTAATTTGAGTTTTAATGGTTGATTTTAAGGTTTGGTGGGTTTTGGTTTGTGTTCGTCGCTGCAGTAAGAGACAAAGAGGTGTTTGTTTTTGTGGTTAACAAAAGTGAGAAGACAGACATATGTCTCGTATGGTGGTGGTCCCATATCAATATGGGGGCTGCCTGATTAAATCAGGGGGCCGCACTAGATATGGGGGTGGCCCACAACAGAGGGTTTTAGACTCGATTTTTGACAAAAATTTTACAGAAGGGGTGACGTTTTAATTTGCATTTCGCGAATTAAAAATACTTAAAATACTTCGGATGAAGTAATTAAGTTGTCACGACACATAATGGAACATGGACTAAAATCGAGACTAGAAGAAAAGAAGAACGATTTATGGAATGTGTTCCATCATTCCTAAACCAAGACGGAGATAGTTAAACGATTCACGTTTAAGGGGCTTAGCGAGAATATCGACGATATTGTCGATGGACGAGACTTTTCCAATAGAGATATGTCCTTTCTGGACATTATCTCGAGGAAAGAGGTGACGAATTTTGATGTGTTTTGTCCGTGAGTTTTCCACCGGGTTTTTGCTAAGGTCAATCGCGCCTTTATTGTTGCACATGATCGGGACATCGTCGAGTCGAATGTCGTAGTTGATAAGAGCTTGTTTTATCTATAGTGCTTGTTGACATGCCTTTCCGGCGCTTACGTATTCAGCTTCGGTTGTGGATATAGTAAGAGCGGTTTATTTCTTCAAGAACTACGATGTTTGACAACATTCTACGAATGTACAAATATAGCTAGTGCTCTTTCATTCCACATAATCTCCCGCATGATCAGAGTCGGCATATACTAAGGTTTCTATGCCGGTCCCCTTCAGATACCATAATCCTAAGTGCGTAGTGCCTTTAATGTATCTGAAGATACGCTTAACCGCTTTAAGATGAGAGGTTTTGGGATCCTCTTGGAAGCGTACACAAAGGCAGACACTAAACATGATATCGGGCCTACTTGCCGTTAGGTAGAGCAAACTACCTATCATGCCTCGATACTTGGTACTATCTACCGACTCACACTCTTCGTCTTTTGTGAGTTTAGCATCCGATGACATGGGGGTTTTCATTGGTTTAGAATCTTCTAAGCTAAATTTCTTAAGCATTTCTTTAATATATTTAGATTGATTAAAGAAGATATCGTCTTCCATTTGTTTTATTCATAGTCTAATGAAGAAGTTAAGTCCACCCATCATGCTCATCTCGAACTCGTCATGCATGATTTTGGCAAAGTCATCACACATGTCTTGACAAGTCGAACCGAATATAATGCCGTCGACATATATTTAAACGATGATGAGATTTTAACTTTTCTTCTTAGTAAAAAGTGTGTTATCTACCATTCCCATTTTGTACTCATGTTTAATAAGAAAAGCTTTTAATCTATCATACCAAGCTTTTGGTGCTTGTTTAAGACCATATAAAGCTTTCTTGAGTTTATAAACATGATCCGGTTTTTTGAAATCAATGAATCCCGGAGGTTGTGCCACGTATACCTCCTCATTGATAAAACCGTTCAGGAATGCATTTTTTACGTCCATTTAGAATACCTTAAAGTCTAAGGCACAAGCATAAGCTATCAAGATCCTAATAGACTCTAAGCTAGCAACTAGGGCATAAGTTTCATCATAATCGATGCCTTCTTGTTGATTATAACCTTGGGCGACTATCCTAGCCTTATCACGAGATACAACACCGTTCTCGTCTAACTTATTCTTATACACCCATTTAGTTCCTATGATTGTCATATTCTTAGGTTGTGGTACTAACTCCCAAACATCGTTTGCAACGAATTGATTTAATTCTTCTTGCATTGTGATTATTTAACTTTCATCCTTTAAGGCTTCATTCACATTCTTAGGTTCTATAGTTGATATAAAACAAAAGAAGTTACTTTGCTTTTAGGCTTGAGACCTAATGGTTCTTTGGTTAAGGTTTCAAATGACATTTTCTAATGGATGGTTTCTAGATTCCTTAATATTGACTACTTCGTCAATTTCTAAAGTTTCATCCTCAATGTCATTTTCTAGGTTTTTCTTTTCGGTAACTTTAATCGCGTCTTCTTCAACTAAGTCATCATCTACCAAGGGTGATGTCTTAGATAGTGGAGGTGTTTCATCGAATGTCACGTTGAGTGATTCTTCGATTTTCATGGTGTGTTTGTTAAGGATGATGTAGGCCTTACTATGTTGGGAGTAACCTTGATTGTGTCGCTGTGTGGTTGTAATTTATATTTCAAGTTTTTAATTTATATTTTGCCTACTTAACCAAAAACATCGCTTTAACGGGCAGTGTACCCGATCAGAGATAGTTTCGTGGTAAGTAGGGTGTCGATCACTGAGAGCGAGAAACAATCCTTTAAATTATTAATATTTTGGTTATCTAAACTAAATTAATTCTATTCTATGTTAAACATATGCTAAACCTATGTTAATCCTAAATCTAACAGATAAGGGGAGGTTTTTAGCCTGCGAGACTGGCACGGGTTTTGTGGTGACTAAAATCAACTTAAGACAGTAAAACACACGCAAGAAAATTAACAAAAAATAAAAGAGCGGTCTCGCCAAATATAAAAAAACTATATTAGCCATTATTAATCCAATTAGAACATTAATTTGTTTATTTAGTGCAATGATTACTTATCTTGAGGCGGCATATCATTCTTAATATTAAGGCGATACTTCTTCCTTAAACCTAGATACGTAGAATTCTGTCACAATTAAACGCATCTGCATAAAGCATCCTTATTTGCTGATTATAATCTATCTTAGGGATTAAAGCAATGGTGATCTTGTTAAACCCTAGCTCATAGAGACTTTACCCACTTACTACTTAATGGCAATTCATACACTAGTAGTCCACTAACCAAGTCTTTACCAATTAATTGAGAACGTACTCGTTGATCCCTGGGGTCACCTGCCAGTCCAACTAAGCTCACAATCTAAGGGCTAAGATAGGTCATTATTTGTGATCCTATTGGTCTAGATGTATAAATTATTATATGGAGAGCCATCCCGACATCTAGATTACTTAGTCTGTATCACTAGATCCAGTTGAATGATAGGTCGCGTAAACAAGTATAAACTGATAAACATAAACAAGCAATCCACGATAAATTAAGTAATCGAGATAAACAAACCAAACATTCAGATCTTCATAATAATGGCTAATACCCAAAGGTATTAGCCTTTAAACGTCATAATCAATACAAAAGTAATAATTTAGCCTAGGTAAACTAACCGAGTTAACAAATGATACCAAAAACTAAACGATTACAAGAGTATAGGAGATTACAAGTTGTTTCCTATGGAATTGATCACGTTGCAAGACCTCTTCTGCTCTTCTTTTCCTCTAAAAATCGAATTTTGTAGTATAGGTATCGAAAATATGATTTAGCACACTTAAAACTCATTTATGAGTTTTCTATTTATAAGGTCTGGAAAAAGGTCGATATAGCATATCAAAAGTCTTCGATACGGCGTATTGGGGATTTCTTGGAGTAAGAACCACGTTTGATATCTTCAAGAATATTTTATTTCCATATGGCTTGAATACGGCATATTGGTCATTCCTAGATATGACGTATTGGATCTTGTTTCCTTCATGGTCTTTAGTGATGTGTAGGCACAGATACGCCGTATCTTCTAAGATATAAGTTGCTAAACACTTTTTCCTGACCGTTACCATGATTAAGACACAACTATTTATAAACATCTTGATCATTGATCAAAAACAACAACCTGAGTTGGCATTCCCGC
>BQNB010196598.1:0-11276 GCA_026074375.1 Tanacetum coccineum | reverse complement strand
CGGAATCAAACAATACTTTGACTAAATACTTATTTAATAGAAACATACCCGTAACTACGTTCGGGTCTTGTTGAGCATTCCTATCTTTCAGCATGTAGGTTCTTCCTTGGGCATTGATGTTGGTCTTGCGTCACTGATTTGTATAATGCCCCTTTTCTCTACAGGCATGACATACAACTGTTACTGGTAGTTGATTACTTCCAGTCAATTCTTGCTCAAATGGCCCACCTTGTTGCAAATATTACATTTGCCAGTACAAGGTCTAATGTGATGGAAATTGCATCTCTTGCACAAAGGGAGGTCTCCAGCATACCTACTATTTTCTGATGGAGTAACAGCATAGGCTCTACCAGCTTCTTGTCTTCGGTTTTGTTGTTGACGATTGTTGTAGCGATTGTTGGTGTTACGGTAGTTGTTGCTGCGGGAATTATTGTTGAAAGTTATTTTATCGCCAAATTTTCGTTTGTTGTTACTCGACACTTGCATTGGAGTATGCTTAGTTACTTGATCCATTAGCCTTTGGGCTATGTTGATGGCTTCCTCTAAAGTTTGAGGTTTAGAGGCAGTAACATTTCCTTCAATGCTTCGGTGTAGTCCCCCGATAAAAGCTTCCAAGAGTTTCTCGTTGTTTGGCACCATGTTTGGACATAGAACCGTTAATTCTTGGAATCTTCTAACATAAGGTTTAAGATCATTTCCCTTTACAATCAGATTGTAAAGTTCTTCTTCCATCTTTCTGATCTCAGTCCGGGGACAATACTTGTTCGTCAGAAGCCTTTTTAACTCAGTCCAGGTGATTTGATTGGCTTGCTCTATTCCCATAGGCTGGGCATATGCATTCCACCAGGACAAGGCATCATCAGTTAAAGTACCAGTAGCAAAAGTTACTTTGTTTTCTTCGGCACATCTGCTACGAGAGAACACTAATTTGGTTCGTTCAAACTAGTGAATAAGTCCTATTGCTCCTTCCGCACCATTAAAGTAGAAAGGTTGACAGCTGATAAACTCTTTGTAGTTTCCCGTTTTCACTGCAGGAGTTGCCAGTATGACTGGGTTCCTTTTAGGATTACTAGCACATTTGCCATGTCGCAGCTTGACTTTCTAGAGCTGAGGTGACACTATCAGCTACAAACTTTCTAATGGACTTGATCATAGCTGGTGCATTCCGTTGTTGATGCCTTTTTGGAGCATTCTACCACAAAAAGATACCACGTAATAAGAAAAGATATCATAAGTATAATGCTTGTACTTCATATTAAAATGATTAAAGAGAAAGCTTATTCCTTGAAATGCTTAAGGAATATGGTTCATTTAATAGCATTTTTAACAATTGGAGATATCTAAAGGTTATGGTATGAAGATGAATGTAGATGGATAAATGAAATGAATGAATCATGAGAGATAAATAAAGTAGTAAGGACAACAAGGTAGATAACAGGAATAGCCTTTTATTTAATGAACACTTGCCTTAGTACTATCCATATCAAGATTTGACAAAGTGTTTTTTTTTTATATATAACCATACATCCCGCGGCTAGGTTAATAGCTAAAGACTGGAATTTAAAAACTAGAACTAATGATCACATGAATGTCGTTCTGGAGTTCGATGATAGAGTTCATAGAGTTTTTCTATTCTTCTTGGTGTACGAGTTTCCATAACATTGATGACTTCTGCCAATTCCGCGTTCTGTAGCAGCTAATGAATCTTCTTTTGGATCCAATTTGCTTTCTCCGAGTTAGTGATCTTAAGTATGGGCTTGCCTGGAGTTCTGCTGCTAAGGCGTCAAAATCACGTTGGATGATTATTGTTCCTTTACCGAGACCTTCGATGCCGTTTTCAATCTGTTCAAAACGTTCAGGAGGGATTTCTTCTAAATAACATTGGATACCCTGAATTTGCTCTTCATGACGTTTGATAGCTGATTTCCGGGAAGTTTCAATCAATCTCAAGAGCTGAGGTTAGGATGGGTAGATGGAGATAACTGCATTGGTGAAAGAAGTCCTTCTGGGAGAAAGAACTCTTGAGTTTTAGGGGGTATGATAATTGGAGACGGGATTGGTGACTTTTCAGTATAGAAAGCTTGTAAGGCTTTCATGTAAGGATCATCGGGAAATAACGAAAGGGTCGGTGAAGTTAGCGGGACAATTCCAAATGAATTGGAAGCACTGGAGTAAGTTTTCCCTGGAGAGGTCGGGATATAATCCGGTGAAGCCGGGGGAACATAGTTTGGGAAATTGGAAGAAAAGACATCCTCCAAATTTGCAGTAGGATGGTCGGGGGAAGACATCGTTCTGCTTAACAACCCAGCAGTAAATAACATAAGTTATTTATCTAGTAATATAATAGTTTATTAACTTACATACCATTCAGGAGAATATAGCGGCACAGAGGACTTTCTTGATGGAAAAAGAAAAGTAGTTATATTAAGGTTTTAACTTTGTTCTCTATAACGTAGGCTCTGATAACCAAATCTGTACACCCCTATTTTTACATATACAGCGGAAGCTAACTTCTGGGGAAAGAGGGGGGGGGGATAAGGGGGGGGGGGGGGGGGGGGGGGGGGGGGGGGGGGGGGGGGGGGGGGGGGGGGGGGGGGGGGGGGGGGGGGGGGGGGGGGGTTTAAAAAAAATAATAATGATTATTTATGGGGGGGGGGAGGGTTTGGGGGGGGGGGGTTTGGGGGTGGGGGGGGGGGGGGGTGGGGGGGGTTGTGGTAGTATTGGTATTTATTATGTTGATTTTTTTAGTTTGTTTTTGAGTTGGTGTTATGTAAATATTTATTAATTCATTATTCTAAGAGTTTTTTTACAAAAGAGAGGTTCCTAAAATCTATACAATAAAGTTTGAATGATAACGGTTT
Source organism: Tanacetum coccineum (assembly GCA_026074375.1). Taxonomy (NCBI): domain Eukaryota; kingdom Viridiplantae; phylum Streptophyta; class Magnoliopsida; order Asterales; family Asteraceae; genus Tanacetum; species Tanacetum coccineum. Next base: position 8,415 of record BQNB010196598.1, on the reverse strand, counting down.
TTCCATCGTCATGTCCTTGCCACTCCGTGCCATTAGTTACCTGAGATAAAACATGCTAAAAAGTCAACACAAAGGTTGAGTGAAATCCATAGGTTTAAGTAATATAATTTGATGAATGCTAATACATATTTGGGTTAACTTGAGATACACCCAGTAATTGAAAACATAATTATTATTGCCATTTAGCCTCATGAATCCGATGCCTTAGGTTATAATGGATAATATTGCCCCTTACGGTGCACCTTTTCCAAAATACCCGCGTGATTTCTAATGATGTACAATTGGTTACACGTAACTGGGTACACCAACGGGGAGTCCAGCCCAAATAGATCTATTCACATCATTCGCGCTTACTACGGAGAGTAATTAACGGTTCATGATTATGGGGACTTAAAGGCAAAGCAGTTACTTAGGCACTAGTAAATTGAAATAGCATTAGAATATAATTGCATTCATGTTTTTAGCATGTGTATCCCTCGGCGGTTTTATAAAAAGATTGAAATGCGAGGCTATGAACACACCTGAACCAGTTAAAGGAAATTTGATATCTCATGGTATAGGGAATGAAAGTAACAGGCTGTCAACACGCAATCACAGACAAACTGGTTTATATATAGGCAAGTCTTAGTTGATTGTATATATAGAGTTTTTGGATAATGATGTTGGTTTTGATAATAAAATATTATAACAGCCACCGGTCGGTAGGCCACATAGTTTAGAATCATTTAGTAAACGTTTGGTGGATGCAGGGCACATTAAATTCGTAAACCCAACAACTCAGACGAAACATAGTAACCAAGAGTGAAACTTACTTAATATGAAGCTCTCTAGTATTGTGGTATGAGAATGGATCCAGGCATGATGTTTGAAACACATTCGATAATATGATATAAGGATTAAGAACATAAGCAGTTTAAAGCATTTTATACAATATCTAAGATGTAATAAAAGCACGAAGGAGCGTTAATTAAATGTTATGTTTAATGTACTGTTTTGATATGATTTTACACTTTTTTCAAAATGTTACATTTTAGACCCTGGGGTTTGGAAAATTGCAAGTAGACCCCTAGGGTTTGCATTTTTACGACTTTGGTCCTTCAACTTTTATTGATATACCAAGTAAACCTTATACTTTAAAAAGTGACATAATAGACCCCTATAGTTATAACTTTTAATAAAAAAGCACACTTTTGAGTCCTTTTAGTTTACAAGTTTTTTAAAATTACGATATATACCCCTTGCATGATTTTAATACAAAAACATTCCAAATTAACCATGCAAGGATTAATTTTAACATTTCAATAGTCATTTATAAGTATAATAAACTAAAATATAAAGATTTAACACAACGTACATTTAATTTAACATACGATAAGTTAAAAGGTTAAACAGGGTCCAATTAAGGGTTTTTCAAATGAAAACACAAACGGGTTTTAAAAGGTCAAATTCCTTATGACTTTATCAAAGCACCACATATTTTAACATTTAACGCTTTTTAGGACTGATTATAACATAAGGATTACAATTTATAACCCATAGTGTAAGTAAATAACATGAAATTAGGGTTTCGGTGTACGTTTGGATCAAAAGGCAAAACACTTTGGGTTTTTGAGTTCAAAGCTTTATATGATGATTTTAGAAAGATTATATGAACATTATAACGTTACATGAGGATAGCTTGGAATTTTGAGTTCAAGGCATAACACCTGGTTTGAGCTTATAGCTTGGAAACGGGTCAGAATCGGGACTTTCGGCTTCGTACGGCTAGAGTAAGACATCCGCAGGGCTTCGTTTTCTAGTTTCTTGTTTGCTTCCTTCTGTACTTGAGACATCTTAGATCTATTAGAATTCATATTGATCAAGGGAAGTTGCTACTATGAATGGAAATAGAGGAGGAAGATGGGGTATGAAGCACAATGAAGACAATGAGTCCAATTATACCCATTTGAAGTTTAATTGAAGAAGCAAAGCTTCATGAACTGGTTAGGACACATAGGAGGTATAGAGTGATGATTAGGTCTATCGGATGTGTAGGATAAGCTAGAAACAAGCTTGGATCGTGTAGTTTTCTTTCTTTGTCGCGGCTAAGATAGAGAAACAAGGATGCATGTGATGAATTTTATACAATATAAATGGAAGATATTTTGAAGAGAGGTGCTTGTAAGCAGCTAGGGAGGTAAGGTGCTTGTCATTGAGGTGCTTGGTTGCAAGAAAAATAGTATACAATAAGGTTATTTTAAAAGGGTTATGGTTTCAGGTTCACTAGGGCTCATTTAGGTTCGGGTTGAATTTTTACATGAAATTATTTATAGATTTGATTAGGAAAGATAGGTTAACTGATGCCTTATGACTTATATAAAGGATACAATCAAGATTTGATAGTTCTGGTTTGAGTTAAAATGGGTAGAAAATGAAAAACGTGTCAAAGACACAATTAGGCACAATTAGGGTTTTTTTCTGGATTCGTTCTTTGATAATGAGTAAATATAAAATTGATCATGGAGTAATGATTGAGGATGATGTAATTGAATGTATATTAAAAACTAATTTAAGAGTTGCGAATATATGGTTTACAAATGGACAAAAATCAAGAAACAGGGTCATGGTTATTAGAAACTAGCCTACGAGTTTTAAGGGTTTAGTATTTTGATTAGGGTTTTGAGTTGTACAAAGATGTATGAAAGCTTATAGTATGGAAATAATTAGTGTTCAATATATTGTAAAATAGTATAGTAGCTATGAACATAATTGATAGTGAAGAGGATAGGATAAAACGGAGGTAAAATACGACAAATTTAGGGATTAGCTTAATGCCTGTAATGCATTAAGCCTTTAAGGGACTTGTACTTTGATTTAAAGAGATTGTATATTTCAGATAGATGTTTATAAATGACTAGATACCAATGCATTTAATGCATGTGTAATCAATTTAGGGGTTAACCCTTCCAAGATGTAGGGTAACGGGTATCCGTATAAAGGTTTTAAAGCCCGTTTTGAATATATGTTTAGCAAATGGTCCTTTTTTAGGAATAATTACCTATGTAGTCATGACATTAATGATATTTGACTAGATATGTATATAAAGATTTGCTTGACATCTAATGAAGATAGGATTGCCATATGTATTAGTCCGAGTTTCCGTTAACTTGAGTTTATGCAGGTTAAACATAGCAATTGAGATATGCAAAGTATGTAATTAATAAAGCGAAAAATATTCCCACCCATGAACAAGGTGTAGTTCATATATAACTGAAAGATCGATCCTCAAATACCTACAATAGATGGATATTTAAATTGTGGGTTGTTATTAACCATACAAATCCAAATTAGTAACAAGAGCTAGATACTACTTGTGATATAGTGTCTTCCACTATGTGGTTAGATGAGAAGGATTTCTTGCTTTTTCCTAATGCACATGCTGAACATACGATGACTTTTCTGAAATTTACGCCTTGGAACGCCTCGTGCAAGTAACCGTCATTAGCTGCTTGTTAAGAGTTAAACCGAAGAAAGTTGATATGTGATAACCTAGTACGTGCCATAACCAGCTCTTACGTCTTTGACGCTTTTGATAGAAATGACAGACAAGATGTGGATAAGCATGTACATCCAAGAGAAATAGTGTACAAAATTGTGTCTCGAGGGATCCGAAAGTAATTAACCACCTTTTTTAATTACTGAATAAAGCAAGTGTTTTTTCCAAAAGCAACTTCAAGATCCCTCGCAAAATTGATCCACAAAAAACACGTTATGAGGTCAAGCCCCTCATACGTAGTATACTCTTGAAATAGTAACATTCCCAGCTGATCGTCAAACACATAACCCATAATTCTTGGAATATGTCGTCTCAAATCTTAACATATACCCGAAAATTTCTAACACAGTTCATATGAGCTGAAGACGGTTCCCTGTCATGTGTTTTGAACATCCGGAGTCCAGATACCAGAGAACAATCTGGACAACCTGATCCCCAGACAAGAGAAGAAGATGATGGAATATCTGTAGCATTAGATCCCCAAGTATGATTGGGTTCCGAGTGGTTAGCATTCTTAGATTCTACAATCTTAGCTTTTTTACTCGAACCTACATTTTTAACATTTTTTGGTTTCAATGCTTTAGACTTTAAGCTCTGTTTTTGTGTTTCAAACGATGGAGAAGGTTTTTCTTAGGAGGCACTACGTTAACTAAAGTGATCCTAGTTAAAGGGCACAAATTACCAACTATAGTAAAAGTTCTGCCTGTTGGTTTCCACTTAAATCATACTTTAGTGAATACATGACCCGTAGGTTTTAAAATACTTTGTTTTTTATGTTTCTTATCAGATTTAGCACGGCTATTCACATTTTCCACAAAATCAAGAATACACATATCATGAACATCATCAACGTATATTTTCTTACCAAGTGGCACAAATAGGTTTCAGAATTCGAACTTTAAAGCAGTGATGCTTAACATTAACATCACGAATAGTTCAACAACATTGATTCTTTTTTATTAAACTTTCCTAGGTTGGCTTCTACTTTTATTCTTCATGTTCCTACTTGAGGTATTTGCGAGATCCCATCATTCCTTTTATTGCCATAGCGTTGATCCGCACACCACACTAGTAGAACACTTCAATCATGTAGAAGACAACATAGGTGTGTTAGAATTTGATGTATGTACGTATGTTTACTCCTACTGTTTTAATGTCCTGCTTGAATGGATGTAAAGGTCAAGCAAACCTACCTTACGTCTCAGACCTTGTTTTAGGTGTGACAGTAACCTTTTAGCACAAGTATAATCGCATTAGGGCAAGTATCTCGAACATAAACAAGTGTACTCATGAATTCGTAGGTCATGCTTATAGGCAACCTATCTAACTCATTATCTATAGGAGTTGGTTCTGCTTTAGCTTGTTCGACATTCCCTGAAAATATCAGCTTGTTCCCTGAGTGTACTTAAGGTAATCGATGTGAGATTCCCTATATTTGCAGAAAATAAAAAACCTAGGAGCCAGATTCTAAATCTATTATTTAAACATGCCTGGAACAATAGTCCCCTGCAGATGGTATTTGGCACAATATACAACATTTCTTTCTTTTAGTTTAAGTAAATGTTTTTCCATGATGTATCACAAAAACCTTATCTTGAATTTGAGTTTTAAATCTCATTTTTAGCAGATTTTAAGTTTAGTTTGATAACTAATAGAGCTCTCTGTTTCTATATATGAACCACGTGTTCTTTTGATCGAGTCAAAACAGCTCATTAAAAACGTTGTTTTCACATGATTAAATTCATTACATAGACTCGTTTCTAAAAAAAGTTTTGCCACACTTTCTCCCAGATTCCACATTTTGGTCTCTAAAATCACCATAATCATAGCTTGAAATTCTCTTTCCTTGGGACTTTCCTCTCAGTGATTTTATAATAATCCTTCAACTTACAAATGGTACTTGTCTTTATCTAGAAGCTAGCTATCAAATCATTATTTTTCAAAAATTCTTGAATATCAAGAGCATTTTTGATTATTACAAGATACCCTTTTTGAAAAATTTCTTGATTAAAATTGCAAAGACAATTCAGGAGAGAAATACAATGTTTTTCAAGTTTGTGAGTACTACTTTCAAAAGATCATTAAACGCATTTTGTGAAATCAAAAGCACGGCCGTCAAGATTACAAGATTCTTTCTCTATTATTCATCCATAGATCACCGGATTCACAAGTCAAAGACATAGAATTCATCACATTACAAGAACATCTGAGACATGATTTGTTGTAAGAGTCGATCAATTTCCCAAAAGTAATTAGTTCTAGCTATATATTTTAAAGAGTGAAATTTCCTTAGGGAATTTTCTTAATTGCTCTTGTTGAAATATTATATATTAGTGTATATATTTTAGCGTATCAAAGATCTCTATCAAACACATTGAAAATGTCTTTTAAAGATTTTATAAATGGAATAATTTCCTTTTTAAAAACAACTTTTGTATGTTTAAACCCCCATTCACCTTCTGTACGAGCATCAGGTGTAGTCCTTATCTTCACCACATTGTCAAATCTGGAGAGGTGAAATTTAAGCCTTTTAAGGCTTTCATTCACCAAGCTAACCTTAAGAAGTTCCTTAGGTGCTTCTATTTTGACAAGGGATGCATCAAAAGGTTTACTAGTAGGATTGGATATACGCAACCAGAACACTTGTTCAACATCCATTTCTTGTTGTGGAGTAAAACGTTTCCCAAAATCTTCAAAAAGTCTATTTAAATTTTCATAATCAATAGGTTTATGAGAAATGTTTTTATCAATAATCTCTGGATCCTTTGCTTTTTCAGACATTTTAGATCGACTCTTTTCTTCCGAAATCAATGTTTCCTCATCATCAATCACAGGCATAGCAACATGTTTATCAGATATAACAATACCATCATACAAGGTTGGTTTATGTTAGCCTTAAAATATGAGGACTTATACAGAATTACTTTAGTTATCATTAGGCAAGACTCGCAGGGACTAGAACTGTTAAGTTAGAATAGTTTCCCTAGTCTTGACCTATAAATACCCCCTCTATACTTCCATAAAGGGGTGAGGATTCATTATTATAGTCTCATAAGTGTGTGTCTTTCTCTCTCTAGAAAACACACATCTTTCCTTTTTCTCTCTCTAAATAAAATGGCTTCTTATTTGTTTAATCCTCCCCGACCTCCAGATCGAATCTAGTTAGTGTTTCTTATTATAACAATTGGTATCAAGAGCTAACCGGGGGTGTATTGTATTCGTGTGTGTTGTGTTTAGTGGTCTCGTTGTGATTGTTCGATTCGAGCTTATTCATTCGGCTTATTTATAAGATAAATATTATTTTCGGGCTTATCTCTTGCATATTTTTTAATCGTTACAATTTATAACTTTTACAAAATACACGTTTTTTAGTTCATAACATACGTTGGGCTTACTATCCACAAAATAAACATTTGGGCTTATATTCAAACGACTCACTTGTGGTTTTGTAGTAGTAACATAGCCTTTTGTGGTTAACTTTATCTAGTGGCTCATTGTGGGTGAAAAATAGCTTATTTTCATTTGTCAACTGTTGTTTTTCAATCTTATTTCAAGCTTATAGCATCACGGTTCATCTTTGTTTTTTTTTGCTTTTTTCTTTGCTTGTGGTCCTTGCCGGTAGAGACAAGAAGGAGAACATGGACGATAAGATTTTTGTTGTTACGGTTGAAGACAAGACGAGGGAGACAAAGTTCTTATGTTTTAGCAACAAGGACAAAGTACAGTTTTTTGAAGGCCCCGAATACGCAGCAAAGAAGGCAACGAATTCGCAACATTCCTTTGTCACATGAATTAGCAACATTCCTTTGTCAAACGAATTTGCAACTTTGTGAAGCACACGAATTAGCAATTTTGTGAAGCAAACGAATTAGCAACTTTGTGAAGCAAACGAATTAGCAACTTTGTAAAGCACACGAATTAGCAATTTTGTGAAGCAAACGAATTAGCAAATTTGAAGAAGCAACCGAATTAGCAGTTTCTTCATCAACCAAATTCACAACAATCCTTTGTTAACCGAATTTGCAACATCTCCTTAAGGAACCAAATTAGCAACTCACCTAGAACAAACTATTCACGTTTTAACTCTTTTCGGGTTTTTCGGTTTCGTGTGACAGTTATCTATGGGACTTATAACGTATATCGTTGCGATCGTGAACTCGTTTCGATCATCGTGGTATATTCACATTGAACCGACAACAACCGTAGCATTCCGCAAGACAAGATTTAAATTCGTTTCATTTTTGGTGAATTTTCAATCGAAGAAGAAAAGGAAAAAAGGGAGGGACGTGTTTTCCTTATATAATTCAAAATTATTTCGAAATTGGCAACTTTGGGCCCTGGATTTCATAACCAATTCACCATTCATCCATTGTTGCATAATTAACCTTCAAGTTGAAACTGTTTTAGACCGTTAGTCCTTAATTGCTACAAAACAGTCCGTTACTCATCCAAAGTGACTCGTCATTGCACCGTTAGTCCCTATTTGAGATTTAATCAACCGTTAATCATTTTAAGCTCAAAGTTTGTGCACCGGTCATCGCTTTAAGCTCATTAATTGTCAACAAAAGCTCACGTGTTTATTCACAGTTTTTTTCTTGATTTAGTAAAATCCCGTAAAATTTGATTCTTTTTACGATTTAAATCATAGAATTGTAAAATCCTGTGAATGTTAATTGATTTCAACAACACAACAAACACGATACATAACACTAAAAACGATCCAAATAGGATTCACTAAAACGTCAAACGGCTAAAGATTCAGATTACGATGACAAGTGACCACGAAGTTGATTTGGTATCTCTTATTTGAGATTAAAGTGGGTTTCACGAAGGCGTCTACTTATTTCATCATCGAGACTTCCTTCTACTTTCTACCCCTT